>ML686026.1:6211-48060 GCA_007922175.1 Pelusios castaneus | reverse complement strand
TACTAACCAAAGGATCCTAATCAAAGCTCTCTCTTTTTTGGATAAAATATATACTGAATCTCAAGTGCATTTTCTTGTCTTAACAACAGTAGAAGCCCATTCCTTCCACACTGGCAGAACCTTCCTCCAGACCAAAGCCCAGGTCCAACACAGCACATGAGCACAAGCATAAAATGGGACAAATCACATGCGGAAAGTTACATGTGCTTAAGTGCTTTGCTGGATCAGGACTTGAGACACATGGTATCAGAGACAGAGACAGGCCTCTGGGTTCTTAACAAGCAATTCTTTCTTGAAGTCCTTTAGGGATTTCAATTATTGCTATTGATTGTATGTGGAAGAAGCTCTGATACTATAGTCATAAATGGCAGCATAAAGCCCCAAGACAGCCAGAATCTGAGTTAGCTCCCAAAGAAACACTATTGGATTTAGGCTGTAGCTTGCCAGCAGGAAAAGCCGTGGAAAAATCCCTTTCCTGTTCCCGACGAAGTCAGACTGCAGTCTCCTTTTGGGGACAGTTTATTCCAGGAAAACTCTCTGAATATCTTGAAGCCATGCAGTCTGTGTTCCATTACCTTTTCAGAGGAAAAAGCAGAGGAAAATATCACATGACTTTGGTCACCAATCATCCAGCACCAGCAGCTAATAGCTAAGAGTGTAACGAAACATGTTGCAAACAACTCAGAGGCTGAAAATTGTTCAGTCCAGCGGTTCCCAACTTTTGTGAGTGTGTGGACACATTTTCAACCTCCAAACATTTTGCAGACCACCCCATGTAGCTAGTTGGTTTTTACACTCCATATTTTATGGAAATGTAACATAATAACAAAGAAATAGAAGCATTCAGCAGTAATTTGTAACATTCACCCCTGATATGAAATTATTGTTTATTTGAAATGGTACATTTCCTGGGTGAGGATATTATTTTTCTTTTTGTGGATCCTCTGTAGTAGCCTCGTGGACCCGCAGGCCTCTGCAGACCACACACTGGGAACCGCTGGTTTAGCCAAACAGCTCAATGAATATTTATGACTAATGAATCTACCCACAGAAAGTTGGTTGGTTCATTCCCAGCTCGTACACAGAACTAAGGACTTGACTCACATGACGACACCGGCTAGTGCGACCGGCTCCAGTCACCTCGGTCTGACTCTCGTCCTTTTCTAGGAAGGAGCAGATGAACTGAGAGTGGCAGCTAGTAACACCTTAGTGACTCTGGCCCGCTGCTATTTCAACGAGGTGATGTACGAGCTGCAGTGTCACCTGGAACCACTGGAGTTACCTGAAGAGTTTACTCTCATTACGCTGGGCAACCTCTCATCAGTCTATGGTATAATACTTCCTCTCTTTTCTCTCAGCTATCTTTGTTTGTGTCAGGGCAGGGGATGACCTACCAAGGTGAGAGCTAAATCCAGCTCTACTCGGGGCCCACGCAGTTAATTGCGGTGGCCGGCACCAGGGGACAGTTCTGGCTCCCAGATCAGGAACTATTGAGCCCTAGGCGCAAGCTCTGATTTCTGCCCCTGACTGACACTCCTTAAGGCTGGGAATGAGTGGAACATCAGACATAATGGCGCTCTTCTCCACTTCACTCCCCACCCCTCCCCACTGCACTCGCTCTCCCCTTACTCCAGGAGTGGGATGGGCAGAAGGCACAGCTGTGTGCTGGCGGAGGAGTCGCCTACTCAGGGGGATCCTCCGCTGGCTTTCTGTGACGGCTTTACGGCCACTCCACTGTTTACTCAGCACAAAATGGCCCAAGAGCTCAGAGCAGCCAGTCCAACCACATTTCTAAGTGCGTAAGTAGGAAGTTATTAGCTGACAGTCTGTCTTCCCTCTTTTTTGACCCTCTCTGCAGCACTTACCTGTAACCCTTTTGTGGGATTGACCTTGGGTAAAATGAGCTCCATGCTGATGTTAGCCGAGGACAGCAGGATGAGGCAAGCACTTTGTGGGGGTAAGTGCCAGCTCTTACTGTCCGATCACAATGGATATTTGGGGGCTCAGTACAGATGTAAGTGACTAACCAAATTTGCCATCAGGCCCTGCACTGCGCTCCCTGGCCTGGAACGTACCAGGTGCTGGGTCCTTCAACTCCTCTTGCACTTACCTTTAAGGAGGCACTGAGCATTTGTAAGTTCAGGCTTTTATGACTCTCAGCGATTTATTTCGAATAAACTGACACAAATACTGAAGTCTGCTAGGAGGCTCCTGGGGGAAGAGGTGAAGGGAACAGATTTAACTTCATTTAAAATACTGTGTTTCCCACCCTCCATTTTAGTTTCTTTTTTATCATCCGCTTTCACTGTCTCTCTCGGTCTTCTCTTCCTTCTCCACTTCCCCCTTCCTTTGCTCTCCTGGCGATGCTCAGTAAAGGGCTAATCCTGTGCCATTGAGGTAAATGGGAATTTTGCCATCAAATTCATAGAGAACAGGACGAGGCCCTAATTTTAATTAGCAAAGATAGTAGACGACATCTTATTTTAGGGCAACGTGCTCCATACTGCTCTCAAATCCTGCTAGAGACAACGGGAGTTAGGGGCACGGGATATCATTCAGAGAAACTGCAATACAATATGAAATGAAACAGTTTCAGAGCTAACCATGTGTATAACTGCAGAGGACCTGAGTCACTCAAGGGAGAGCTGGTTGAAATATTTTGATTTTCAAATATATTTTTCATAAACACAGTGTTCATAAACACAAATCTGATGAAAAATAAACCTGAAAAATTTCACTGACAAGTTTAATCAGAATTTATTCAGTACTTTTGAGCAGCTTAGAAGTGCCTGGATTTTTTTATTTTTTTTAAATGTAATTGATGGAAAATTTGTGGAAAAAGGTCAACTTTTAAAAAAAAATAATTTAAACTGCGCTTTCAACCAGTTCTAATTGAGAGGTAACAAGGAAGAGAGGAAAATATGGTTTCAGATGATGGTAATTGAAAAGAAAAGAAGAGATACAGAAGGGAAACAAGACAAGGGATGTAAGGGAAGAGAAATAGCTCAAAACTGGTATGGGATTTCAGCCTCTGCTCCTGAACTGAGCAGTTGCTGCCATGGAAATGTAGTAAACTATAGGGCTGGGTTTCTTTAGGGATCAGGAAAATCTCCTCATCACCACAGTAACATGTCTTTTTCACATTGTCTCTCTTCTCTCCTTCCATGCAGTTCTAGAAAACTTCTCAACAGCCATAAATGCTTATTTCGTGAATTGGGAAAAGTGTCCATTCCCCAGAATGAGCGAACCCCAATTCTGTAATAAAATTCTTCCCTTTTATCATCATGTGACCAGCAACTGGCTGACCTGCGAAGAGCTGGAGGTGAGAATTGCTGTTTTTCTCAATCTTGAACAGAAATTGGAATGGTAAATGTTATGTGTCTGGCACTCTGTTTGATGTTGGCATTTAACATTAGGTCCTTTTGGATGACATATAAAGCATTTTAAACCCATAAGTTTAAAATGTCTTCACATCATGGAAATTCGGTCTGTACACAGGGTGCATGGATTCCAGTTTTATGCACCTGGTACCTCCACCCTGGAGCATTAGGTTAACATAAGGAAAGTTAAGTCAACCTACAGACTCCTGCATCCACACCGGGCTTTTATTAAGTCAACTTAAGCTCTTCCTTAAGTCGACTTAACGCGACCTCTTAAAGGCAACCTAAGGCTTAAGTCGACCTTAATGAGTTGACTTAAGCCAGTGCAGATGAGGAATAGCCCTTAAGTCGACCTAATTGAACTCCAGTCCCTCCCCCTCACAGAGTTCCTGGCCACTCTTACATCAACCTAGCACCTGCCACTGCAGACGCAGGGCTCTGGACTCCCTAAGTCGACTTAACAGAGCCTGCAGTGTAGACATACCCCTAGAATGCAGAGGAACACAGGACAGTGGGCTAAATTCATTCATGGGATAAGTCCATTCTGCCCCAATGGAGGTAGAGCAGGGGTGAGTTGCCCTAAAATGCCTATTAAAGTGGGGAAATATCCTGCCTGCTTTAGCTGGGAGATGCAGTGGAATGTAATTCTGAATCCAAAGCCATCAGTCCTGGTTCTTTACAAGGAAATACTGAGACAGAGCTGTTCCTACAGTGGATTAAGGGAAATTGCACTCATTAAAGGTAGAAAAGTTGTGCCCGTTGAATGCTATCGAATGAATTCATGGGAACTTAAATTCTGTCTCTTATTTCTGCAGCTCAAGCAGGCCATCATCAAAGCCCTTGGTCCCATGATGGGTGTCCTTCTACATAAAGAGGAACAGCGAGGTCAGATATTTGACCAGATCCCCTGGCTCCTTGAGCAATATAAGGAGCCTATTGATGCTTTTCATGTCACAAAGGTGAGTTGCCACTCATTAAAGTAACTTGTCTGTATGAACTAGGAATGTGCTAGCAGGGAGGTTTCCTGGTCTAGACAGTGACTTGCTACATAATGAATATGCACACAAACTCTGGGATTAGACACATGGTGACTCAGGTACCAAGATTTGTATTTCCTCCTTGTAATTTCTCAGTCCATCCTGTCAACAGTGGGATTCTCTTTTAGATCTTAAGCTCATGTTGTCTCTGGGCAGGACCCAAGCAAACTGTCTGTGGCTGAATATTAACAAGGAGGCTTGAGGGTCATTACTTTGGATTTCTAACTAGATAAATCAATAAAAAATCATTGCCTGTCTACTTCATCTCCTATGATATGCGGTGTTGATGTAGCTCCAGGAGATCAGAAAGACAAGGAGGTTGAGGTAATCCAATGAA
This sequence comes from Pelusios castaneus, assembly GCA_007922175.1. NCBI lineage: Eukaryota > Metazoa > Chordata > Testudines > Pelomedusidae > Pelusios > Pelusios castaneus. Next base: position 43,306 of record ML686026.1, on the reverse strand, counting down.
GAATATTTCCTCTCCCACCTTGTCTCTCTATTCTATCTACCCTCAGTATCACATAAGCAAGAAGTAAGGAGCCACATTCTGTCTTTAGTGGAACTTGCATATGAAGTAATACGACAGCTAGAACTTCTTGGTTGTGATATTTACTCACAGTCTAGGGTTCGTTGAAACTTTCTTATCCAGTGTACGTGGTCACTTTTGGGGCTCGAATACCTATGACTTTGAGGGAACCACTGTCCACGGACTCCTTTGGTATCACCAGGGAACTACACAACTGCCTAAACATAGTAATATCTGTCGATGGCCTCAGAAACATTCTGGAAACTTCAAGAGGCAAAGAGGAAAAGCATTTCAGTACAGGAAGGAATGAGATTTTCACATTTTTATTAATAACCTGGAAGAGAAGATAAAATCATCACTAATAAAGTTTTCAGAGCCCACAAGAACTGGGGAGTGGTAAATAATGGAGAGGAGAGGTCACCGATCTTGGTTGTTTCGTAATGAGGTGCAAACAAACCAAATGCATTTAAATACAGCTGAATGTAAATCTAGGAGCACAGAATGTAGGTCAGGCATACGGGATGGGGTTGCTGTCCTAGGAAGCAGTGAGTCTGGAAAAAATTTTGGGGTTCCTGGTAGCTTACCAGCTGAGCATGACCGCCCAGGGCAATGCTATGGCTAAAAAAGCTAGTGTGATCTTGAGATGTGTAAAGAGGGAAATCTTTAGCGGGTGCACAGGGGTCATTTTCCCTCTGTATTTGGCACTGGTGTGACCGCTGTTGGGTACTGTGTCCAGTTGTGGTCTCCACAACTCAAGAAGGATGCTGATAAATTCGAGAGGGATGGCAGGAGAGCCAGGAGAAGGATGAAAGGATTTTAAAAGGTGCCTGAGAGTGATAGACTCAAGGAGCTCAATCTGTTTAGCTTAACAGAAAGTGAAGGGGGGATTGAATTACTGCCTATAATGCCTCAGCGTGGGGAACACATATTTAATAATGAGCTCTTCAGTCTAGCAGAGAAAGTTATAACATGATCCAATGGCTAGAAACTGAAGCTAGGCAAACACAGTGTGTAAATAAGGTGACCATTATTAGCAGTGCGAATAATTAACCATTACACCCATTTAGCACAGGGTGAGGTGGATGGTCCATCGCCGACACTTTTTAGAACAAGACTGGATTGTGTTTGCTAAATGACCTGCTCTGGGAATTATTTGGGGGATGTTCTGTGGCCTCTGTTCTATTGGGGGTCAGACTAGATGAGGACAGTGATCCTTTCTGGCTTTAGAACCGATGAATCCAGGAAACTGCTTCAGTCGCTACATATTGTTCCTTTGTGCGCCAACCATCTCACTTTCCCCCTCTGCTGTAGAGTCTGAGCCACGTCTTGGAGGTCTCTTGTGCATTTAAGATCCCTCTACCCAAAGGGAAGTTTCAAGCCATCTGCAGTGCTGTGCACAACCAGGTGAGGGCAGGCTGTGCGGGTATCACCTGAGCCCACACATGACGGAGGTGAAGCATGTTAACAATCAAAATCTCTAGCGTGATAGTGCAGAGCCCAGGGACCTCCCCAGGTCTGTCTTGTTTCAGCAGGCTCAAGGGTAAGCAGGGGGTGGTCTCATTTTCTTACCTAAAACACAGCTTAGTATGGAAAGAAATTTCCCCATAAGCCAATTATCAGGAGGAATCAGAGTTCTCTAGCGCTATATAAAACACTGGGAAAGCAGGAACTTCTGTTATCCAGAGTACTGGTCGTTGCGTTTATGATTCTGGCTGTCATTCAATGTCATCTACGCTGGGGCTTAGAGCTCAGTTTGGACCAGCAGAAAGTGGGGGGTTTAAATTAATGGAACATTTTCTTTTCAGCTACTTCTGATTAGTTTTTCTTTAATCATTTCCCTTCTTCCCACAGATCTGTTATCACACTGAGCAGGTCAGCAGAGAAACTTACATGAAGCTGCGCTTTTGTATCCTCCTGCTAGGTAAGGAGAAGAGATGAGTTACACAGCGGTTTTCTTGTAACTTCCTTACCTCTGTAAGACACGGTGAGAATGAGAATTGTATTGTCACTGAGGATGTGATTTCTTCCCTTGCAGCCTGTTCTTCCCCGGACGAGCTGATTGCGTTTCTGCATTTGCAGCTGGAGATGGAGAATGAGACTGTTCGGGTGGAATCCTTGGATCTGCTCAAAATTATCATTGGTGCTGACTGTAAGTGACACAGAAGCACCTGTGACAGTGGCCATCTTGGCTGACATGCCAGGGATGAGGGGGGGACCAGAGCTCAAAGTGGCCGTCTACACTTGGCCAAATAAGTCAACTTTGTTAAGTCAACTTAACATGTCTACACTATAAAATTAGGTCGACTTAAAGTGGACCCTGCCAAATAGACTTAGAGCATCCAAACTGGACGCCTAAGTCGACTTGTAGGGGCTAGGTGGACTTGGGATTGGGCCGTAGTGGCAGGGGGGCACCCCTTTCAAAGTGCCAGCAGGCTTAGCATTTGCTCCATTGTACCAGGGTACAATGGGGGCTGAGTGGGACGGGGCAGGGTATAGGAGCGGGATGGACAGGGCTGTGTCCTGCCCTGTGGGTGGGCTTGCCAGGCTCTGCCTGTGCCAGCCACCCTGGCAGGGAGGTCAGTGGGGGAGTCCTGGGGGCCCTTTAAGTCGACTTAAAGTCCACTTAGGGCTAATCTGCGTCCACATTGGCTAAGTCGATTTAGCAAGGAAAATCGACTTTAAACCAGGTTTAATAAAGTCGACTTTAAATTTCCATAAGTCGCCTTAAGCAGCAGCTTAAGTCGATTTAAGGAAATTGTAGTGTAGACACAGATTAAATTAAGTCGATTTAAGCAGGCTTAAATCGACTTAATTTGTAAGTGTAGATGCACCCACACAGAGGATCTGTAACCCACAGTCCCCAGTGGGTTGCACATCCAAGGGACCAAATCCTGCCCTGAGTTATTCCCATGTGGTCACATATTATGGCTATGTCTACACTTACTAACATTAGTTCAAATTAGCGATTTACATTGATTTCAATGTTCCAGTTAGTTCGAACTAAGCAATTAGTTCAAACTAACATGGCCACATTGCTTAATTCGAACTAACTAGTTCGAATGAACCCTTAGTTCGAATAGGCTATTCGAATTTATTAGTTCGAATTAAGGAAGCCCTTAATGCAAACTAATTAAAGCCTAGTGTACCCATGGCTTTAGTTAGTTCGAATTAAGTTTCTTTAATTCGAACTAATTTACCAGTGTTGACATAGCCTATAGCACCCAACAGATGTAACTAAGTGTTGAATGTAGCGCAAGACAGTGTTCAAGGTACAAATATAGAAATTAACCAGGGGCTGCTGCATATAAATATTGATCAGATAAAACTAAAATAAAACTCCTGACTAGTTAATTGTAAGTACTTTATAGTGTGGACTAGATTCTGAGTTCGGATGTACTGGTGTAAACACAGATTAACTTCACTAACCTCTGTCTATTTAATTCTCTTATAATATGGCCACCATGGCAGTGTAATGGCGTTATCTTTAGAAATGGAATGACTTCAGATTTACACTGGTGTAACTGAGATCAGAGTCCGGTCCTAGATATATGATCAGAATCTGGTCCTTCTGTATGCAATTATAAACTGCATATGATCAGAACCAAATAGGAGAGAAACTTGGCAGTATTCTATTATTCGGGCCCCTTGAAATCAAGAGCACACCCTGATGCGGAGTCTGAGTTTCTGGGACAAAGAAACACTGCATTTCTCTGGTTCTATCTTTCAGTGCCGGAAATAAGATTTAAAAAGTTACAGATTGTGAAGACAATCAAATGCACTCTCAGTGACCAGAGGGCGAAGGTAAGATTGCGTGTGGCTCAGTAGCAGTGTTTTGAACGTCTGACAAGTATTTTACACAATGCAGAGTCTGTCAGTGCAACAAATACTTAGGCTGATATTTTAGTCTCTAATCTAGAGTTTAATTTTCCTACATTGTTAGGAAAGTCGGTGAAGAGAGTCTCATACTCCGAGCTATGTAGCTAGGTGGAGTAAGGACATTTACCACAGAAACATTGCCCATTTTTTCAGTATTGTGGGGTGACAGAGTGGAAATTTTCACTCAGATCCAGCTGGGAGATTGCCAGATGTTAGAGCTTTATCCCCTCAAGAGGGAAGGGTGCCTAAACAAATACCCGGTCCTTTTAAACATGGATATTAGGAAGCCCCCAAAGCCCATAGGCAAGGAACACCCCTAACAAGGATTTTTGTCTATTTACTATGCATGTGACTTTTATTAAGGCACTATGATTCCAATCACACAGGTTAAGGCAGTGATTAGCAGTACAATAAACATCCAATATCCACAAACTCTCTGAACTGCAATGCTGCTTATTGCATGAATGCAGATTCAGGGTTTTGCATCATAAAGAGCATAACAGAGCCCAATATACACATAATCCAAAGCAATCAAGAACACAAGCCCATATGTAAAACACAATGACACAGGACTCTTTGTGCTGTTGTATAGGGGTCTCATTCACACCCGCTGGGTCACGGGGTTCACCTGTGTACTGGGGTACACAGGATTTAGTCCCAGTCCTGGTGAGCGGTTATCCCCCATTCACACTTTCCTCCCCCCTGCAGCAGAGTTAGAGCAGCACGGACACCAAGTACAGAGGTTGACGGTTTATGCACTCACACAGGAAGGGGATCCAGTGAGACACAGGTTCACCTGTGCACCCTTGCTTTCAACCCCCTTTTTTTGGGGGGGGGGGCACTTTGGTGCAGCTGCGCACAAGATATAGTCTCAGTCCTGGTCACTGGCTTATAATTTCACCACACAAACTCTCTAACACAACATTATAATTGATAGAATAAGAGCATCTATCAGCACACACACAGAGAAGTAGAAATGCTAGCACAATTATACCCAAAGCAAAAATCCTATCCCTTCCCCAGTTCCTACATCAATTCCAACCAAACCTAAGTTTTTGTTCCTTTTCCTAAGAGTCTCAGCATAAAGCTGGGAAAACTTTAAAACTTTTTGTGTTAGTTTTCATTTTTAAGAGCCAGTTGCTACTCTGGACTCCTGTCACTGTAATTTACCTTTCCTTTATCAGATCGCTGGTCTGATCTTCCCAATAGCTGGCCAGACCTTTCGAGGTTCCTTTTCACCCAGCCCGTTCACGTCCTGCTGGGCCCAGTGGGGAGTGCTGTGGGGTGATCAGTCCCAGAGACCCTTTGCCTCAGAGTAAACTGAGACAAATAACTCTGAAATTTCCCCCCCTCCCACCCCCGCCAAGCCTCCTTTTATGGCCCAAAACATCGCAGTGATATGGTGCTTTTTCTTCTGAGGTCCAGCTGTTTTTCTCTGATTATCAGAAGATCTGTCAGAGACTTTGTCAGAGACTTCTCCGACCCCCTCCTCTCTCTCTGCGGTTATCTAGCCAGAGGGCTGGGGGTCTGTTCACCTCCCCCTCCTCTCTGTAGCTAGTTTACCACGCCTTCTGTTTGCACGCTCGTAATGGTCAGCCTTATCTAATTTAACAGTTTTATGGCTTCTCCCATCTTTATGCTTTTTGTCTCTTGTTTTTCTCTCCCTTTTCAAACTGCTGATCTTGGCCCTGTGGCATAGGCTTTGGACACCTTTAAGCCTGATCAGTACCTGAATATAATATATTACACCTGAACATTACCTGACACCGGATAGATAAGACACGTCAGTCTCCTGTGTGTGTTTAAAGTATCCATTTTTGTAATATAGGGAGATAAAATCAACATGTAAGGATTCTCATATCCTACCTCATATGTGAGGAAGTCAGAGGGCAGGATTGCTCAGTGGCAGTTTCGTTGCATTCAGGCACAAGGGATGATAAAAACTCTGTGTGAAACCTCTATTCTTGCAGGTGAGGAATGCAGTTCTCCGTTTCATCGGGAAGCTGCTCAGTTCTAGAAGCGTGGAGAATTGTGCAGCAGGGGATCTGGTTGCACATGTTTTCCATGAATTCAGCGTGTCCACCAGCAAACTGGTAAGGAAAGATCTCAACACTTAGGAGTCGGTCCTGCTCTTCTTACATGCTGATTGTTCTCCTTGACTTCTGTGGGAGTTTTAGGCACTCAAGGACAGCTGGTCTGACTGGTGCCTGACATGAGACCTGCTGGGTCACCAAAGAACTGGGACAGAGGCCCCTTTACCCTTGAAAGCCCAGCTACATTACTGCTGGGCAGACCAGACTTTTGAAGACTGCTGATGGCAAAGGAGATACCTGGGACAATTCCTCTTGCTCAGCTAACTGACATAATTGTTTTGCTTCCTGTTGTATAGAAAACACAGAGAATTCCCTGGATCATGCACAGTGGGAGCGCATGCTGCTTCAGGTATGGGACGGCTTGTAGATATATTGTCATTGCCCCCTAAAACATATCAGCTGGGAGAAAATTTAAGAATAAATTATTCATTATCAGTAGTGGTGGGCAAACAATTTCATGCACAACTTTTGTTCAGTAAAAAAACAGTCTTTCAAAAAAATTATGGCAAATTTTCAAATGTTTCAACGTTTTCCATTTTTTTGACCAAATACCAACCCCCCAGAAAACCCAGCCCCCACCCATGAAAATAGAAAATGCTTTGTTTTCTGAAAATGTAACTGATTTGCGTTTGCTTTTTTCAGTTGTTTTTCCTGTTTGGCTCCTTTTTACCACACAGTTTTTCAATAAGAAAATGGAATGCGGGGTTGGCGCGAGTGGCGGGGGGGGGGGGGGGTATCAAGATGGAGGTAAAGGTGGAAAACCAAGAACTGAAAAGTGGTAATTTCTGGTTTTGCAAACTAAAATATTTTTCACTTTTCATTTGTGTTTTGAAAAATCAAGAACACACATGTCTGACAGGCTTGTGCTATGAATGGAGGATCACATTTTGTCTGGCTGTTTAATGCCAAGAAAGAGACTGGGGGAAGCTGTCCTTTGTGAGACAGGGAATGTCCTGTTAGTTCAGTTTAGGCTGTAGAAAGCATATTATGATTTTTTTTAATGTTACCCCTTGTGTCCATTAATTCCTCTTGCTGCTTCTCAAATCTCTGTTTGTGAGTTGAACTCCTCCCTGGTTTTACTATAACCATATCTAAGAGCACTGTGTTCGGTGGAGTGGTGATATTGAGGTGAAACTTGTGAGCTGGTGTGTAACCAGTCTGTGACTTCCGTGAGCACCCGGTGGAACAGGGGCTGGACATTCGGAGGGATGTGCAGTGGAGCCTGGAAGGGGTGTAAAGGGCACACTCGTGTTTCCTGTGCTGAGGAACTGACCTCTGACAGGCACAGAGAAGGCTTCCTAATGCTAATGGCAGGTGGTAGCGAGATACTTCACAGCCCTGGGCTCCTGTGGGAAGTGCCACAAAGCATTTCAAAGAAGGTGTCTGGCCATTTCTAGTCCATGTCTCTTAGTTCAAAGTTAGTGACGAAAATATCCCCCACTCACTCTCCAAAGGGAGCTATCCTCCCCTCACTAAAAACCCTCTCCTCAATCGTAAGAGTTCTTGGCTCCATCTCATTCTCCAATTCACTATCCATCTGGGATCAGCGACTGAGAGGGAAATTCAGACAAAAGTTAAAGAAAAATAGGCAGAGGAAGCCTGGGTTCTCATTGTTTATAGTTCTCAATAGGGAAATAATCTTCGCATGACACCTGAATATTAGAGACATTACAACAGCAAACAAGGAATCAAAAACAAACCAAACAAACGCCCCACCCACCCCCAGACAAAAAACCTCTTGTGACCAACCGTCTGCTTTACTTCTAATTTTACCCCTAGTTCCTAAGAAGTACTCTGGAGACAATCAATGACAGTGCCTGGAGCAAGCAGATCAGCCTTGAGCTGAACCAGCAGAAATCAAGCTATGCCAGCCCCTCCAAAGAGCAGGTTTGTTCCCTGTGAAGGCGAATTTCTACTTCATTTCCCTTGGAGTTCTGATTGGAGGACTGCACCAGACTTCTCTCAGTGCTTCATTATTTTATATTTGATTTTGCATATAAAATTTGCTTTTACTTGTTCTGGGCTCTCCTGGCCCCACACACGCATATATTTGCTGGGAGAGGCTGTTTCTCTCCTGAGTAGTTTGTGCCGTGGGTGGGCTGGGCTGTGTCTGCAGCATGGTGGCTTGCACGTGGCTCTGTTCCTTTCTGTGGAGGTGTGACTGCGGGGCCGGTTGTGTCCTCAGGCATGTTGTTTGTTGTGTCATTGATACCTTGGTGTTGGTCTGTTTCTTCCAGAGTTTCCTGTATAAGGCTCTAGGAACGTCCTTGGCAGTTTGTCAGGATCTGGGCCATGTTAAATCACAGATTCAGACATTTCTCAGGATAACAGATTATATGGACGCTCCTGAGAGACAGGTGAGGACCCTGTACCCTTCTCCCCACACGCACTATTCCAAGAATTCCCTGATGCTCCCTGCGTGGCTTAGTTCTCAGTTACTCTGTGACAGATGCCATTTTACTTCAAATCCTCTTCATAGCTATTCCACTTATCCCCCGCTCCCCCATGGGTCTCAGGCCTGACCAGCATTTTACACCTCTTCAGGTGAAAGGAAAGGCCTCTTGAGGTCTATCATGCACCTGGTGAGATTCACTAACCAATATTTTTCTTGGGTGACAGGGTATCATTTCCACGCTCGGATACTCTGCTGAAAGCCATCTGGTCCTCACCTTGAACACCCTTCAGGAGTTCGGGGCTGCCATGAACAAAGTGGAGATTTCTGGGATCATTGGACGCATGAAGGTAAAGGAGCCTGGAGGTTCTCTCAGACGTCCTTTCCCTCCAAATTACCGACAGCCGCCCCTTGATAGTGTCTGCTCTGGCCAGCTAACGGTGTCCCTCAGTGGATGCGCTCTACATGACACCTGCAGTTTAGCAGAGCGGAGCACAGTCTGGAGCTGGGGTTCTGATTTTAGCAGGATGCACATTGGATGTCTTGTGGCTTGAGCGCCCTTCCCAAGCTCGGTGTGTGGGAACAACATCCGTTGCTTGCACGGAAAAACATTTAATGTGTTGTTAGCTGTTTTTAAATCCAGGTTTGCAGCTGGAAAGGAGGAGGTGGTGTGCAAACAACACTTGACTGACCAACCCACTCTCTGCAGATCACTAGTGGTCTATGGTCGACAACCCTGGATCCTCTGTTGTAGATGGTAGAGCAGGAGATGAGGCCTCTTGGCCTCCATTGTTGGCTGTGCCATTTACTCACTGTTCAGCCTTAGCCAAGTCATTTAGAGCCGGATCTCACACCCATCAGTGATAAAGCTCCCAGTAATTTCACTGATGTTGATTCAGGACTTTAGGCTTTCTGTGTCAGAGTTACCCAGTGGGTATGATGGAGATACTAATTTCTCCCTTCCTCACACAGATATTATTTTTCTTAAATAATTCTTGCAAGTGCTTTGAGATCTTTGGATGAAAAGGGCTTTGCAAGTGCAAGCTATAATTGCTGCCGTGAGCAATGCTGTGGTCAGCAGCAGATCAGAATTCCAAGGCCCACTGAATCAGAAGAACTTGTCTCTAGTAACATTTCTCATTGTCCAGGACTACCACCGTGGGAAAAGAGGCAAGACTCGCAGCACCCTGATGCTGACATACAGCAGTGTGGCTGTCCATGCTCCAAAAGAGCAGCTTCTTTCCTGGGTGGAGACAGACATAACAGAGAAAATCCTTAACCATTACAGAACCGGCTGTCAAGTAAGAGCCTTTGCATGAAAGGTGTTGTGAGTATTAACCTGAAGATAGAGCAACAGCTCCTCTGAAGCTGAACTTAGAGAGAGAGGGTTTCTATTTTAAAAAATCTCCTCTGAACAATAATTTGTCATGTATATCTAATTGAAAACCTTAATGGATAGAGCAAGGGCTGTCATTTGTCGTATCATTTCTGTTGCTCTTCTTTATATTTTTCTCTTTTTCCACATTCTTCCCAAAGTCTCTAGACCACAGCTATATAATATTTCAGAGGCAATCGCAGCTGGGCCATGGGGAATAAAACTTGGATTTCCCTAATATGTATGTGTATCTAGCACTATCACTTGCTACCCAAGGGTGTGTCTACACTTACAACTTAGGTCGACTTAAGGATGCTTAAGTTGACCTACAGAACTCTGCATCCACACTGGGCACTTATTAAGTCAACTTAAATGCTTCCTTAAATCGACTTAATAACTTCCTCTCTTTAGGTCGACTTAAGGCTTAAGTCGACTTCTTAAGTCAACTTAAAGCCAGTGTGGACGGGGAATAGTGCTAAGTCGACCTTATTAAGTCGGCTTAAAGCCTGTGTGGATGGCTATGTCTACACTACAGGCTCTGTTAAGTCGACTTCACAAGGTTGACGTAAGTCAACTTAAAGTGTAGGTGCTCTGTTAAGTTGACTTAACAGAGTTGACTTAGCTTAACAAGTGTAGACATACCCCAAGAGAGAAGAATTTAGTTCATTTGCTATAACTCTGTTTCTTGGACTAGTTTCTTCCCTTACTCCATGATCTGTCTTCCTCTTTGGCTGTGTGCACATTGTTTTTCTTCTATTCTGTTTTCTCTCCATTTGCTAGGACTGACTCTTGTCTGAGTGCATAGTTCTAATCTCTCCGCATCATTTTGCCATTCAATTCTGCTCTGTACAACTAAGATTCTCATTTAGGCATTGTCAAAAAATTGACAATTTGACAGTTTTAACAGTTGCACCAAATGGACATTTTCCGGTAGTTTACTAATGAAAATATTAGTAGGATGGCCCCTGATATATATATATTATATATTTCAATACATCCCCTCTGGTTAACTTTTCCTGCTTATTGGAAGATTTAACAACAGTGATTTCTCTCTGCTCCATATTCACCAGCCAGAACATTTTTAGGATGTATGTTATATTGCTTTGTATAAATAGCTGTTTCATATTTTATTTTGCAGGTGCTGGGCATCAATATTGCAAACAAGGTAAATTTCAAATAACCCACCCTCATCTTTTGCATTTAATAGATACAAGTTTCTTCTTTAAATTTGCACAAAACTTGATTTCCTTGTTACATCAAGCAGGAACCCTGGCTGCTCTGGTGTAAGCGCACATGGTTTTATTTGATGAAAGCGGGTTTCTCTTCTGAAATGAGTGCACAGCTGGAACCTTTGCCTTCTGGGATCTGCAGACGCATTTCTCCTCTCCTGAGGATAGATTGAATTCCAAATCTTAATCTTCTGGACTCAGGTTCTTTTCTCAGTTTCTCACCTGGATCTCTTGTTTCTCCTTTTGGTCATTTAGGACATGTACCTAAAATTAACTCTGATCCAGTGTGCCACGGAGATCAGCTGCGCCATCCTGGATACCAAAGACTCCCAGGTGTTTCAATTCTCCCACAAACAGGAGCTCCTCAGGCACATGCTGGTGAGTGATTAGGAGCTTTGAGGATTGCACTAAAAGGATTTTGCTGTAATGTAACAAGACTGGTTTTCTAGCTAGATGTTATTTTATCCCTTGCCTGTGACTGCACTACTGCAGTTGTACGAGCTACTGCATGGCATCCAGACTATGTCTACACTTGAAAAGTTAGGTCAACTTTAAGAAGTCGACATAATAAGGTTGACTTTAAGTTGACTTAAACTGGACCTTATTAAGTCGACGTAACAAAAGTCAACTTAACTTTTCAAGTGTAGACGTGGCCCCTTTTTGGCCTTATTAAGTCAACTTAATATTTTAAGTCGACTTAAAAAGGTCCAAGTAGGCACTACTCCACGTCTCCACTGGCTTAAGTTGACTCAATAAAGTCAACTTAAGTTTTAGTTCGAATTAAAACGAGGTGTTATAAATTGGAACTAACTTTTCCTTATTTCTACTTAAGGAGCCCCTTAAGGAAAACCCAGTGTAGATGTTGAGTAAATTAAGTCGACTTAAAACTCCTTAAGTCAACGTAATTTCCAAGTGTAGATGCACACCCAGAGTGCTTGGTCCACTCCGAGCTAGGCAAGGATGCTGATCTATTGCGGGATGTAACTGGAAGGAATGATTCTGTCTAGTGAGTTACCTGGGTACAGCTTTCTCTCCTACCTAGAGCCTGCAGAAGGCCCTCTGGTCCATTTCCAGGTGGGGAAGGGAAGGCTTGCTGAGCACTGTGTCTCTTTAATATGTGTCTGTCATATGGCCCTGTTTCAGTGTGGAGAGGCCTCTCCACCTTTCAAATCCAATTCCCACTTTTTATGTCTCTGTTTGTGCATTTCAGGACTTTATTAAAAAGGAACCACTGGATTCCCTGGTGTCTCCAGTTCGCTACAAGGCAATTCTTGCCATTGGACAGCTGAGGTAGGCTATTTCCTGCCATGTTTCTTGGCACTGTGATGTCTTCTCATTTGTTAATTCATGAGTGTCTAGTAGGGAGGAAATCTGAAGGCCTTGGTGTTTGGTTCATGGGGGTCTGAATGTATTGTGTCTGTTGGAGATATGTGCTTGAAAGACCCAAGAGTTGAGGCTGTGGGGCATGCAGTACAATGGTGAAGAGTTCTGGTGGGGAGGAAGGTGTCCAATTGTCTGGGTTGGGAAGGGAGCTTGTGGATTTCGCTCTAAAGGAAACTTGAAGCTTTAGTTTCCCTTGTAGGTGAGCCAATAATTCCTAGAGGGGAAAATGAGGGCTTAGTTGCAAAGTGCACTTGGGGTTCTTGACTGGGACACTCTCTAGTCATTGGACCCATTTTTACTTGGAGATGGTAGTGAGCATGGTGTATGACTTTCCTTTCTATCTTTCTTCTGACAGCAAACTCAACCCCCCTCTGACCCTGGAGGAAAACCGTGAGCTCCTTGATCAGTGTATCAAGAGTTTATTTCCTCTTCCTCCTCTGGAGCAGATTAAAGAGGTAGAGAAGATAGCAAAGGATGCTCAGAATATACAAGTACGTGACAACAATTCTCTTTTGGCATCTTCCCCTGTGATCTCTGCCCCAACATGCATGAGGTGACAACAGTCACACACAGCCTCCCCAGCACTATTGTGGCAAAGTCACCCACACAAATTATGGGGAGCTGAACCTAACTCCTTCTCTTCTGGTTTTAGTCACTGTACGGATGGTCCTTGGTAGCCCTTGGCAAGCTAATGAAGATCCTGCTCGAGGAAACACCAACCCCAGAATGGTTCCAGGAAATGTTCCATGTGAGTAGCTCATTGCTCTGTGGTGAAGATTTGTTTCTCTTGTGACTTAACCCTTAAGTCGACTTAAGGATGGTGTGGACGTGGAGTAACCCTTTAGTCGACTTTATTAAGTTGACTTAAGGGTGGTTAGGTCAACTTAACAAAGTGGACTGAGTCAACTTAAAGCTAAGTCAACTTAGTCCACTTTGTTAAGTCGACTTTAATAAGGTTGACTTTAAGTTGACTTAAATTCGACCTTATTAAAGTCGACTTAACGAAGTCGACTTAACTTTTCTAGTGTAGACATAGCCTTTGAAATCCATGGGCACTGTTCCATCCTATGCTGAGGCTAGATTGGGATCAAATCCATGCAATATAATTAACGCTACCTGGACAGTCAAGAAAATCAGCACTACAGTAGCCAAATCCAAGAGAACGGGTTGAAATGGGCTGTCTCTCTAAGAGGAATTAATAGAGTTAAGCCCTGGGTATGAAAACTCATTCACAGGAGACATCTTGTTCCTCAGACATGAGCAAAATATGTGTGAAGGAAGGGTTGGGAAGTTTGATACATCTTCACTTTAAAAAATGAAGTTATAAAAGGGGCTGGGCTGGGGGATTTCACTGGCCTTGTTTAAATAAATAAAAAGAATGTTCCTCGCTGTCATGGTGCCATTCAGCATGGAAGAAGTTGTTCAGGCAAAAGAATACAGCAGCAGAGCACCTGACAGTTCCCACCAGACGGTCCACATCAGATATTATAAGCACAGGGCTAAATTTCTCTCTTATGTAAATCCTTTGGCTTCGGTGGCGTTGCAGTACACCAAAGGTGAATCTGGCCCCTGGGGTCTGTATATTTAAGAGGTTCTTCCATTAGCATGTAAATCCTTTGCTACACGGAGTTTGGACGCCTTGGAGAGGGATTTGAGTGGTAATTAAAACTAGGTGAAAGGAACTTTTGGGAGGGATTTTCTAGTGCTAACTCTGTCCGTTCCCCTGCTCTGCCAACAGTTAGTGGAGACATTGTTGCAGGGAGTGGCCTGAAGACAGGCTGGGGCTAGCAACAGTGGTGGATTCGTTGCCCGGAGTGCGCAGCACCAATAAACACACCAGGGCGGAGAAGCACCCTAAGATTTATTTGAGATTTTAAGCAGGCACACGGAGACAGACAAGTCTCAAATCATGTGCAACCCCCCTTTGGTTACAATTGCTTTTATATAGTTGAATACTAGCTGGACCTGGGCTGTCAGCATTTTCCAGTCTGTGTGTGTAAAGGATTTTACCCCCCTTCTTTTTTCCTTGGACGAAAACCAAACTTTTAAGGCTGTATTATTATTGCAAGCAGAGACTGGCTGAGACTAGTACTGTTATTCCTTTATGGGGAACAGGTTATCAGTTTCTGCAACCGGGAAACATCAAGGCTGTGTTATTTGGATTGTTGGGCGTCAGTTATGTCCTAGCTGTGTCTGAGTATGGAGCAAAGGGGCTTCATCGACACTGTGGCCTTTCACCCCCTCGAGTTACCCAGTGCGCAACCCCAAACACAGCCAGGGGCATCAACAATTCCCCCCTTTGGGAGGGCTCAGATTTTAGAAAGCTGAGTGCTCACATATTTTTGTGACAAAAGGGAATTTAAATCAGAGGTCTGAGTATATAGGACCGGTACGGATGGGGCAGGGGCAGCACAGAGGCGGGCCAAAATAGCTTTGCAGCAAACTAAAAACAAAAGGCAGCAAATACACAAAACTAAGCTGGTGAGGAGAAGGTGCACAATGGTAGTTCCTAAAACACTCAAGCCAAAATTGGGGAGCCAACTCCAAAGGGTATCAAACACTGTGGGTTCCCGCTTCCCAGCTTTTCATTGATTCAGGGCCTTTTGAGCAGATAAAATATGAGCATTAACATCTTCTGAAATTTTAGGTACATATGTACAACATTCTTCCCCAATAAGGGCACAAACCCCCCCTTGAGCAGCTAGCACAAAATCAAGGGCCTGTTTGTTCTGAAGTGCCAGGAGCCGAAGCTGGTACAGCTCAGTACTGAGGTCGTGCCCAATAGTTAAGGTATTATTAGCAAATTGAGTAAGAAATACAGATAGCTTGCGGTACAATTGGGCCAAACGGCCCACCCCATACTGTGGCAGGACAATTATACCAAAACGGTCACCATCCCCAATAGGCTCCAGGGTGCTAGGCAGGGTTCGTCGCCACCGTGGCCGACCAACAGGAGCATGAGACAACACCCGGAGGGGAGGGGCCAGAATTCCCAAATAGCAGCTGCCACACCAGCCGTGGGGAAGCCAAGAATAAGCATTATGGCCACAAATAAAAAAGAATTAGTATTAGCAACTAAACCCTTCATAATAGCAGCATTGGGGGAGCCAGCATCCCAGGTTAAGAGACCCTCCCCTGAGTCTGCTCCGGAGGAGTCTAAAATAGGGATGGATAAAGTGCCCCAGGGTACAAGATAATAGCGGCAGTAGCTATTCCCTGCAAACCAAGCAGTTTGATTACCATATGAGCAATAGCAGATTAAGCCAGAAGGGGGGGTCCTTAATCTAATAGGCACAGGTTTTTTGTCTGGATTAAAATTAGGTTTTCAGACATAGTCAATGGGTCTGCCACCGGCTGGGTCATGGGGGCCAATAAGGGAATAATTGGCCTTCAAAGTACAATTACGTTGAAAACTAAAAAGCTTGTGGTCATCCCGGGTGAAATCCCATTTCCCCGCGATGGCACTTTGACAGAAATCTAACCAGTTAAAGGGGAAAGGGATCTGGGAACAAATTCAACAATTAAAAAAATTAAACGAGCAGGCAAATTGTCTTTTTAAAGCTTTAAAGGTATTGACGGCAGTCTTTAGAGTTAGTTAAAGTCCCCCTGCCAGCCCGCATGGGCGTGGATGGTTGTTACAGTTGGCAGCCAGAAGAAATCAGGAACGAAGGCATGGCATTAAGGGCCTGGAGCTCCAGTGCTGTGACAAGCAAAGGTTAATACGCCTTACCCCGCAACAAAGAAGGGGGGGCGTTTGCACTCAGCGAGGACTCAGCGAGGCTTGCGTTTAAACAAGAGTTTTAGTCCAAAGTCCGAATTGCCTGAGTCTTCGGAGGGTTTTACAGTCCATGTATTTTGATTCTGAGGCTGGGGTACTGGCATCAGCTGGGAGTAGTGGATCCAATTCTTGTGTCCCTCAATCTTCGCCGGGGTGTGGGTAACCAGGAGAACTGTAAAGGGTTCTTTCCACCGCTTCTGGAGGGGTTCATCTTTTCAGCTCCCGACGAGGATGGCATCTTCGGGCTGGAGCGAGTGAGCCGGGGTTTCTAGTGGAACAGGCTGAGCATCTTTTACACCTATGAAGAAAAGAAAGAACAGCAGACAACGAGGACAAATATTTGGATAACATTGACTTTCCTAGGACCTACTTCCCTAGCGGAACCGGGGCACCATTTATTGGCCAGGGGTGTCCAAAAAGGATTTCAAAGGAACTTAAACCCAACCTCCCCTAGGCAGTACCCGAAGCAGGGCCAGTGGTAAGGCATTTGGCCACTTGCTTCTAGGACCCACTTAAAAACAGTTTTCTAGCAAATTTTGGAGAAATGTCGTTTGAGAGTCTGATTGGTTCGTTTAATGACCCCACTGGCCTGGGGTCTCCAGGGAGAGTGTAGCTTCCACTGTAGTTGCAGAGTTTTAGCGATGATTTTTACGATGTTTGCAGTAAAATGAGTTCCATTATTAGACTCAATTCATTGGGGTAGTCCAAACCTAGGGATCAGTTCTTTTATTAATTTTACAGCCACCGTCCTAGCGCTGCAATTTCGGCAAGGGAATGCTTCTGTTCATTCAGTAAAATGATCCATTATTACCAGTAAATACCGATACCCCTAGGTCCGTAGCAGTTCAGTAAAATCAATTTGCCACACAACACCGGGTCCGGGGGTTTGTTTAAGCGATGCTGGCTGGTGGGCTCCTCCGGAACGAGGGTTGTTCTTCTGGCAAATGGGCCCTGCCACAATTCGGGAGTCCTGAGGGCAGAGACTACTGGCGAGGAAATACTTGGTAGTCATCTGGACTAGGGCTTCCCTCCCCGCATAGGTTTCTAGGTGTAATTGATTCAAAACATGAGACACAAGAGCTACTTCGGCAGGCAAAACAGCTGTAAGCAAGCGGAGGATTTGTGGGCCGTACTTAACAGGATTCCCTTGGGCTGTAAGCATTCCCCGCTGCTTCCATAGCCTGGCATGGGCATGCAGTACCCCAAAAGCATACCTGGAATCGGTGAAGATGTTAACTCGCTTATCGGTGGCCAGCTCAAGTGCTCGGGTGAGGGCAATTAGCTTTGCCAGTTGTGCGGAGGTCCCAGGTGGTAGGGGCTGTGCTTCAATGGTGTTAAAAAGAGAAACCACAGCATATTCTGCCTTACACTGGCCATTAACCACCATGCTACTCCCATCAGTATACCATGCAAAGTCTGGGTTAGGCAGGGGCTGGTCCCTCAGATCTGCCCTGCTGGAATGTTGTAAGTCCACAGTTTTTAAGCAATTATATTTCATACCCTCTGAGTCAGAAAGGAGGGTGGCCGGATTAAGAGTTGAACAGGTTCGCAGTTGCACCTCCGGGTTTTTAATAAGCTTGGCCCTTGCTCCCAAGGGTTAACTTTTTAGCCTCTTTAATGATCAAGGCTGTAGCAGCGGGGTGGGAACTTGGCAGACTGCCTCCTTTTTTTCATTAGAGAGCCGCCTCTGCCCTTGCTGAATGTGGAATCCCAGATACCGAACCTCAGTGATCTGAGCCTTCTTACATGACATGTGGTATCCCCTGAGCCCGAGAAAGTTTAGCAGGCTTACCGTAGCTTTCAGGCAGTCCTTCAGTCCCCAGACTGCCAGGAGGAGATCATCTATGTATTGTAACAGGAGTACCCCCTCCTGGTCCTACTCCTGTAGGTTTCCAGCAGGTGCCTGGCCGAAAATGGTGGTGGAGTTTTTGAATTCTTGGGCTAAAACAGTCCAGCACATTTATTTTTTTACCTACTTTTTGTCCTTCCACTTAAAGGCAAAGAGTTCCTGGGACTGTCATTCCACTGGGATGGTAAAGAAGGCATCTTTTAAATTGAAAGCAGTAAAGTACATATATTGTTCCCCTATAGAAGCAAGTAGTGTATAGGGATTTGGCACCAGAGGGTGCAGGGGTTTCACCCGCTCGTTCACAGACTTAAGATTCTGCACCAAGCGGTAGGTGCCATCCGGTTTCTTAACTGGCAGAATGAGAGTGTTCCAAGCCGACTAACACTCTCGGAGAACCCCACACCTTAGGAATGTTTCAATGGTATTCTGCAGCCCCTCCCGCGCTTCTTGCCGTATGGGATACTGGTGAATTTTCACTGGTGTTTTCCCTGGAAGGAGCTGGATTGTAACCGGAGTAATGTGAGAGGCTTTTCCCGGAGCCTCTGTAGCCCACACTAGGGGATAAACTTGATCCTCCCAGTGTGCCCAATCCTGAGCTTCTTAAGCTTTTTCCTGAGGTTTCACTACCATTAGCCAGACATGCTCTGGGAGTAAATTAAGTATGATTTCATCCTGTATAAAATATAAAGTGGGTCCCAGTTTACAAAGGAGGTCCCTTCCCAGCAGAGGGTGGAGCAGTGGGGGAGATATACTATACGATGGGAAATATGTTTGTTTCCCAAGGTACATTCTGCGGGGACATAGACAGGGCATTTAACCCCCCCCTCCAGTTACCTCAATTACTGTCAGGGAATTTTCGACGGGCAGGTCTAATGGTTGGTTGACCGCCGTCTGAACTGCCCCTGAATTCACTAGAAAAACTTATTTTTGTGTTGGCCACCTTTATTTTTGCACAGGGTTCAGGGGGTGGGCCCTGCCGTCCTCCCTACTTAGTACTTGCCACTTCCATCAGGGGGGTCACCTCCCATTCCGGGCACTCGTTCTTCCAGTGCCCCTCCCTCCGGCATCTGGCACACTGATTTCGCCCCAACCGTCCTGGCCTACCTCGTCCTCGCCCTCTGTGTGGTCTCCTGTCCTGTGCTCTTCTGTGGTCATTAGCCGAGACTGCGGCTACCATCATCTTTATCTGGCATTTGTTGTTCTCATCTTCTCGGAGAGCGTAGGCCCGATTGGCAATCTTCAGAATCTGGGCTATTGTCATGCCCATTAAATCCTCCTCCTTCTGCAGCTTCTGCAGAATGTCAGGGGCTGCTTGGCTGGTAAAAATACCTTTTACTATGGCTTCCATTGCCACAGCATCAGGGTCAGCATTAGTATTTTGATGAATACTGTCGTCCCAGTCAGGCTTGTGACTTGCCAGATACCCTTCAATCACAGGCATAAAGTGGCTGGGGTTGGTTGAAAATTCCCCAGCTTGTGCCTTGAAGGCAGCCAAATCCATCGGGTTAAAGGGGACATGGGTATAGACCTGCATGGTTGTAGCCGGTCGATTATCACCCCCTTGACGAGAGATAGCAGTCTCAGTTACAAGAGAGTACATGCCCAGGGCCCCACCCGCTTCCTGAACTCCGGGGCCCTTATCCCTAGCTGGGGGAGGTATTGGGGCCGAAGGGGGCTCCGGTTCCGCCATTACAACCAGGGGAGGGTGTGACAGATATGAAAACATCTCCGACCCGGTCGTGACCAGACCACATTTCCGCAACAGCTCCGTTCGGTCTCGTAGAGCCATAAACAGCTGGGCATACATGTGCTCGTTCCACTTCCCGGTTCGCTGACAAAACAAAAAAAGCTGGAGAATGGTGTTATAATTAAGGGATCCCCCTTGAGGCCACTGCTCCTGATTCCCCAGCTGATACTGTGGCCAATCAACAGAACAAAACCTTTTTAATTGTATCTTAGTCATGGGGTCTGACCCCAACTCCTTTCAATTTAACAGAATGCATTCCAAAGGGGTGCAATACCCTGGGCCCTTTGCTTGTCCTTGCCCCATACCAGAGACTACCCCTGGGCGTCCCCAGGGAAGCGGACTTACCACCAAATGGACCGGTCCCACCTTGTGCCTATGCCTCTCCGCTTATCAGAGGTGCTTTGCACCGGAGTGCCCTCCGGGCAGGACAGTCTCACACAACGAGGCCCTCTGACAAAATGCCAGTGCGCGTGGGCGTCGAAGTGGTGGCTGCCCTGGCCCTCAGAGGGGTCCGAGCAAGGCTGTTTAGAGCCCCTAAGTCCCATCTGGGTCGCCAAAAACTGTTGCAGGGAGTGGCCTGAAGACAGGCTGGGGCTAGCAACAGTGGTGGATTCGTTGCCCGGAGTGCGCAGCACCAATAAACACACCAGCTAGCTGTGTCTGAGTCTGGAGCAAAGGGGCTTCATCGACACTGTGGCCTTTCACCCCCTCGAGTTACCCAGTGTGCAACCCCAAACACAGCCAGGGGCATCAACAACATGGTTCAGTTCAGGGAAGGAGTGGGAGCGAGAAAGAGCCCTGCAGACCAGCGTCCAGCTCCTAACTGCATATCAAGAGACTGTTCATAGCACAGTGAGTATAGCCTCACTCTTCCCGATGCTGATCCTGGCTTCTCTCAGATCTGACGCTCAGTGTCAATGCAAGAGAAACTCCTCCAGGGCTGCAGCTGGGAGCTCAAGCTCATTAAGATCCCTCTGCTTCCATAAAAGAGAGGATTACACAGCTGTGCTGTACCACACTCCAGGCAGACTGCCACAAATAGGGCGAGCAACTCGCAGAACTGGTGGTTTATTCTATAGTTAGTTTCAGCAAGTCAGTAAGAAAAGAGCTTCTACCCTGGTTAACAAACAGCCAAACAGGGGTCCCTTTAGACATTCCAAACTTTGACTCCCATCTAGACAGCCACACCTAACGTAGTGAGGGGTTACTGTAAACCTGATTCACTATCTGTGAAGTTCACAATTGCTCAATAACCAGGCACTTATCCCCAGGTCAGTAGGAATCTCAGGTCTTACCCAATGTCATGCTTGCAGTCAGCCAATCCTTAACAACTAAATCTCAGATTGACTGTAAAACTGAGAAAGAAAGAAGAGAGATACAAACGGCTAAAAGATCAATATACAGACTAGTTACTTTCAGTGTTCAGAGCTCAGGATCAGCAGTGATGGAATGGAGTGCTGGCTTGTAAAAATCTATCATCCCAATACGTCAGAATCCAAGGAGTTTAGACGTAAAGTCCGTCAGTCTTTCCGTGTGTTTTCCAGTGTATTCCCAATAATTATTTGGAAGATCTCCAGCCTACGGTTTACACTTTTCCAGCGCAAAGTTTAAGCAGAGTAGAGATGACAGGATCAGACTTCTCTTTTATAGCTCTTCTAGCAGGCTGACAAGCCCCTCACAGAATTTGTCCTGGCAGAGCCTTTCCCTGAGGAGGAATAGGGCATCCAGATTGCCTGTGGTCCTTTGCTTTGAATCTGGTCTCCAATTTCCTATGCATTCACAGAGAACCAAGTCACACTCATTCACAATAGGGAATTAGCTGGTCTTCCATTATGACACAGATAGTTAAACTGAAGGCTATGTAGATAATATTATTAGTTTCCTGCAATATCTTACACTTTTTTCATCTCACCTGGACACAGTTGCATACATAATTAAGAGATAAAGGGGAATTAACACCTACAAGCTCATTTGATTACATTGTTAAACTTCTAACTGGCTATAGATAAACAGACAAACACACTTAGCATCTACCCTTGATTTCTCTTACTACTAATGAATGAGTTGATGATTGCTAGTCTACTAAGTCTGTTTGAAATTCTCATACAAGTGAATTGTCTGGATACAGATGCAATGTCTCTTGTTATGCTCTTATAGGCTATGCACATGTTGGCTGCTCTGCCGATGTAACAAATGCATTCTTGGTTCTTACGCTCCTAGGAGGTTAAAGCTGAATTTCTATTAATCACATTAGAACATAAACAGGGCCAGCCAGGGTGCTCCAGATCAATGATTCAGCTCATTATCCTGTCTTCTGGCAGTGCTGGGTGCCAGGTGCTTCAGAGGGAATGAAAAGAACAAGGCAATAGTCTAGAATCTGTCACCTCAGGACAGTCCCAGCCTCAGCTTCTGGCAGTCCGAGGTTTAGGGACACTCTAAGCATGTGTCTGTGTTCTTGCTCATCCCAGCTAATAGCCATTGATGTACATCTCCTCCATGAACTTCTTTCATTCTTTTTTGAACCCAATTATAGTTTTGGCCTTCACAATATCCTCTGGCAATGAATTCCACAGGTTAACTCTGAACTGCATGAAGAAAAGACTTCCTTGTGTTTGTTTTAAACCTGGAGCCTATTAATTTCGTTGAATGACCCAGGTTTCTTGGGTTATATGAGAGTTAATAACAAACACTTCCTTTTTGATTTTCTCCAAATCGTTTATGATTGTTTAGCCCTTTATCATAACCCCCTGCACTCATCTCTTTTCTAAGATGAACAATCCCAGCCTTTTCAATCTCTCCTTTCATGAGAATTTGTCCAGTACCCCGAATCATTTTTCTTCCTTTTCTCTGTACCTTTTCTCATCTTTTTTGAGATGCGGCAGGGGGAGAGGGGATGGAACTGCACACAGTGTTCAAGATGTGGATGTACTATGGATTTACATAGTGGCATGATGATATTTACTGCCTTATAACATATCCCTTTCCTAATGGTTCCCTTCATTCTGTTTGCTTTGGAGACTGCTGCTGTATGTTAAGCAGATGTTTTCACAGAACTATCCACAATGGCTCCAAGATCTCTTTCTGGACTGGTTATAGCTAAATTAGACCTCTTCAGTTTGTATGTACCACTGGGATTTTTTACGGGAGTCTGAGATCCAAGAAGGATGGTAAATGATGTCTAGGACAGCCAGAAAACTTTCATTTCTTCATTCTTTTTTAATTAGACCCGGGAAACATTTGGTCAATTTGGATCTCTGCTTGGGTTATTAGCACCATACAGCTGTGATTCACTAGCCACATCCCGTCAGTGGGCAATGGACTGTATTATCTGTCTTCTCCGGATAGAAGGTGAGGACACCATGAGCAGGTATAAGTCACTCTTCACCTTCTTTCACCGTTCTAATGTTCATCTTTCTTGCTTGCTTGTTTGCTTTTCTAGTGGCATTTAGATATCAGTAGTGACACCTTGTAAATATCGAGCTTAAAGAGAAAATTAAGTTATGTAAAGAACAAAGCACACTTTGGGGAACGGTACAAATAAAAAATAATCTTCATACAGGAAGATAACTGCTAAGTTCCTTAGGACTTCTCTACACAGGACACTCAGGAAGAGGTTCTATTTCATTAATCATTACAGTACTTTTTCTCCTCTTCTCCATTCCAGGGAAGTCCATGAGCCTGGGCTTCGCGGGGGAGGAGCTGAGGTGTCTCCGAGAGGCACTAACAGCTACAGAATCTAACGCTCTGTTGGAGGCAACTTCCAAAATGGCTAAGGTAACTGACTATAAAAGCTTGTGAGGATGTCCTAGAGACTGGACATCATTCATTTGACATTGTTTTATGCTTTCATGATGTTCTCCATAGTTGGAGTGGGCTTCTGGAGCGGGACATACATTGCTAATAATTGGTCAGTTGCTTTTCA
This sequence comes from Pelusios castaneus, assembly GCA_007922175.1. Taxonomy (NCBI): domain Eukaryota; kingdom Metazoa; phylum Chordata; order Testudines; family Pelomedusidae; genus Pelusios; species Pelusios castaneus. The sequence goes on along the minus strand of ML686026.1, from coordinate 19,605 downwards.
TAGATGTATGCTATGAATGTCATGTAAAAGCCAAATCTCACCAAATGTTACACACCCATGTGCATACATCTATCTGTCCATTCATCCAGGGAAAAATGACTGTGTTTTTGGAACATCAAGCTGAGAAACCACCCAGTCTTCACTTTGTCTCCTTCCGTGTTCGTCTTAACATGTATTTGTGTGCATGTCTCTGTGTTCATAATTTTATATTTGTGAAAAGATCCAGTATATAATAGAATAGAAATGAGAAATTTATATCCTGTCTATCCAATACCCTCTTGTGCTAACTGTGCAACAGAGTCTTTGTATCTAACCTGAATATAGACATCTTTAGAATATAGGAATGTAGGAACTATACAGACTCTAGAGGGAATTTCATCCCTCGGTGGCTGTAATTACAGATGGTCATCCAGACGTGAGTCTAATTAGCAATTTGCTGATGCTTCTACCTTTTTCCATACAGATTTTAGGTCTTCATGTTTAAAAGTCCCGGAGCAGAGTATCATTGCCGTCTCTCTCGTTTCTGATTTGTTCCCAGGTTGTTAGTGAGTACTTTCCCACCGAACAGGCCACAGACTTTATTGAGGCCACACTGGACAGCATGTCGTCTTCCAGCCCAACCTGTGCCAGGGCAGCTGGTCTGTGGCTGAAGACCATTCTGAGGGAGTGTGGCAATGCCATGCTGGACAAGGTAAAATTAGAAGCTGGAGAGGTTTTCTGCCTGAGCTCTGGGCTTTTAGATCTTTGCCCTCGTGTGTGGTGAACACAAGTCTTCCTGTTTCTCTCCCTTGGGCATAAAGTCGATGCCATCTCAGTTCCTAGCCTGAGATAGGCAATAACAGAATCGACTGCAGTGGACAGAAATAATCCAAAGGAAAAGGAAGATGGTGGGTAACTTATTTGTCTAGTTGTTTCCACAGTTTTCATCCATGAAAAAAACTAGAATGGATAAACTAGAATAGGACAGAATAATTGGCACACGGACGCATCCAGTTATTAGAATGTCTGTGGCTGAGGACTATGTAGCTAAAAATAGCAGTGTCTGCATCCCCAGTCAGTCTGGAGCCTGGGCTCTGAGACGACCCTGTCCCTTGCTGAGTTTCTGGACCTGGGCTCTAGCCCAAGGGGGAACATCTACACTTTTATCGCCATAGGGCAAGCCCATGGGCCCAAGTTGAACTGGGCTCTCTGAGACTCATTGCTGTGGGATTTTTTGCTGTATCGATGTACCCTTTAAGAACAGAAGGAGGGAGGGAGAAAATTGTAATGTCTTTGGGATTCACTATTTTTCACTATTGCTTTCTTTCTGGTGCCCAATTCATCAGAGCTAGCACTTCAAAAATCTAAAAAGGCTGGTGAGCGGCTTCAGGACACGGAGCAGCACTTACCTTCACAGCAGAACTGTCATGTTTGCATGGTGGTTTGAAGATAAATGGCTGGGACTGAATATTAGAGGTGGTCACCTCTTCAAAGTTCCACACACTGGCCCACTGAATTTAAGACATTTGCAAATATTGGGCACAGTTCATGAACGGTGCATCCTTCAAGGCAAACAGTCAGATCTAGCCTCTTTAATCACACCTGCAAATCTGGCATGTAGTTTGTGCACACAAACTGGCTAATTTAAAGGACGGGGGGCACCTCCACATTACATTACCTGGGCTATCCCTGTTCATTTTACAGCCAGCCCTAGGCAGAGGTGTGTATAAGTTTTGTGCGTTAAAGTTATGTAGTCACATTTGAATATTTCTTTCTTAGTGGGATACATTTCTAAGAAGGTAGCAAATCGTTAAACTGCCGAATAATGGTTTTGATTGAGAAGAATGAATGGAGAGAATAAAAAAAGGACACTTGTTTCTTGTTTTGTTCTTTCCAGGTGCCAGATATCCTGGGCATAATATACATCCGCCTGCCTACTGTCCAGCAGGTCAGCTTGAGGCAGTTCCTGATGGAGGCAGTGTGCATTCTAGCTCACCATCACCTAGAGGCAGTGATCTCCAGCCTCCTCAGCAAACAGCTGCCAATGGACAGGTAGGTATCGCAGCTCCCTCCTTCATCTTGGTGAAAACATGGACCCCACAACTTCAGTGGGAGATGTAGGGCTTCATTTAAGCAGCAGATGGTTTGGAATAATTCCTATAGGTTAATAACCTGTGGGAAGGTCCAAGACCATGCCAAGGGGGAAGGTGAGGAGAAATTCAGTGGCGCTGTTTCCATTTATTAATAGCTGCTTTGGCCTCTTAAAGACCCATCTCTACTGGCATAACTGGAGTGCATTGTTGGAAACAGCTGCGTAGCCAGACACCTGACCTGACCCGCGCCCTGGAAATTAGCAGTGGCTGTTGTGGTAGCGTGACATCTTCAAGTCCAAATCCCTGCATAACTGGAAAGAATAGGGCCAGTGTTATCATAAGATCCCCACGTGGTATGAAGTTTCCATCCTTGTGGCTTAAAAACTGGATTGGAAGCAGATTCATCATTTCATTCAAAGATGTCAGACTGAGTTATCAGTGTTGAAATCCAGCCATCTTCTCTCTGAGAATCTCTTTTGCAGCATTTATGAAGAGGACAGGGATGGCCATGAATATTCATCTCATAGTTGTACATCCAATTAAGAGGAATATGTTTTTTCTTTCATCACTTTGCTTCCTAAGCCCTAGATCTTTGGGAGCCACATGCTCAGGGGTTAAAGTAAGGGGGAAACGCACTGGAACGCAGTTCTGGGGCCCACAAATTTCAGGGGCCAGAGTTCCAGGGCCCCTAAAGATAGAAAAATCCAGTGGAACGCATGTTCCACCCTACCCTGGGTGCTGGCAGATCTTACGCACCACTGTTGTTAATCACAATACTTATTGTGTTATGCTTTGTTTCTGACAATAATTGCTATAGAGATAAACACCGTATAAAATTATAAATATTTTTATGGAGTGATAACGGATGCATGTGAAGTGGTTGCAAATGCCTATTGGGGGTGGGGCCCGAACATGCATGAAATGGGCCCAGAAAATACGGGAAGGGAGCCCAGAGATTAGGAGGGTTCTGGGGTCCATCAAATTATACTTTAACCACTGTGACATGATCATAATTCCATAGTTACTGGAAAGTGGGGGGTGGGAAAGGGACAGAAGCTGGAGCTTGGTGTCCGGTCCTTATATATAACATTCTAAAGTCTAGTATTAATGGTTAGACTGCCATAAGACTAAGTCATTTAGCCTAATTACAGAATCATAGAAGACAAGGGTTGGAAGGGACCTTGGGAGGTATCTAGTCCAAGCCTCTGCTCCAAGAAGGACCAGCTCCAAATAACTCATCCCAATCAGGCCTTTGTCAAGCCTCACTTTAAAAACCTCTAAGGATATAGATTCCACCACCGCTCTAGTTCTGTAAATGGACACTCAATATTTAAACATGACGAGCGTATAAGGAGGATAACAATCCTAACTTACTCCTCATAGGCAAGGAGAAAACTCTTTACTTGAAATATGATGCCTTCAGTCTGAGCCACAAGAGTATCCAGGGGTGACGTGTAACTTCTGTTAAATTTCAGTGACACCACTGAGCTGTGGAGATCTCTGGGTGGAGACTCCTTGCTTGCCACTCAGGTCCTTCAGGTCCTTATGGAGAAAATAAAGACCCCAACAAGCCAAGAAGGCAGCGTCTCCTCTGAGATTGACCTTTACGGGCCTTTCGCAGCTGCTGAACCACTCACAGTAAGTTCTGTGACAGACGCAACTTTCAAGCTTTTCTCCATCCTATGACAGTCCTGCTGATTGAAAGCCATGCAGCCACTTCTCCTTCATTGTATTGTTTCCCTGAGTCCTGCATTGCTTTCTATGGAACAAATATGTCAGCTTTAGACTACATGGCTGATTGACTTGATATCTAGGAATTAGACAGCCTTTGAACCAGATGTCTCACAGTGCTTTGTAAATATTCCTTAGGACTCACAAAATGCCTTGGAAGATCACACACATTTTTTTCGATGAGGGAAACTGAGGTACAGGTGAAGTGGTTGGTTTTAGTCATTCAGCAAGTTAGTGGAAGGAGTGAGAATTTAGTATAGCGGCTATTGAAAGGGAGGAAGGTGTGATGGTGTTGAGAGAGACCTCTTTTTTTCCTGTGCTTTCCTTCCAGGCAACATGTGCCCTCTTTGAGGTGGTGTCAGCATTGCGATCGAGGACAGCCGTGCAGAAGCTGCTCCCAGAGCTGTTTGTTATTCTCCTGCAGCAGGTCAGCCGAACCCTGGAAGAAGAGATGCCTTTGCCCAGGATGAACAGCCGGAGGAGGCTGTTCCGAAAAGGGCCACAGCTATGTGTGGGCAACCCTTGCAGGTAACTAGCGGCAAGGGAAAGAAACAAAGAGAATTCCAACAGGGTTGTGTGACACTTCTCAGGGATTTCCAGGGTTGTGAGGCACCTCGTCACCACCTGCCCTTAGTGTGAGGCTCTCATCTCTGTGTTTGCTCTGAGTCAGCTCCCAGAAACCAACAGACTCTGGCAGCACAAGCCCCTTCCTTGTCTCTGTAGGCCTCACTCTCTTTGTACAGCTTGATGATAGGCACACACCGACCCCCAAGTCCTCTGACTGTTCCGTATCATGTCCAGCCCTTTGTCCACTGAACACCCACAGAATTACCAGGCTTGCTGTTCCCAATGGAATGTCAAACACCAGCTTATTAGTTATACTCTAGAATATAGCTCTGCAAAACACACAGCACTTAGATATATTTATAGTGAAAACAAGAATAGGTGTATTATCAAAGAACAGAGATTCCAATGATAGCGAGTAAGAATATTGGCAAGAAATGTTATTTGTAAAATAAAATCATAACATGTTCCTAGAGACAAAACTTAATTCACAGGTTATCCTCCTAGCTAAAGAAGTTTCTCACTCCAAGTTCTCTAATGCCCCAGGGAGACCCCTCTTTCATGAATCAAATTCACTTCCCATTTACTTCCTAGGGTAAGGGTGTGTTCTTTGTCACCCAAATATACCAGAACAGATCTTTGATGTGTACCTGATAATAGTGTCCCCAACCCTGTTTACTTTTTCCTGTTACTTTCCCTTCTTTGAAGTCCTCACAATCCTTCATTAGGATTCAGTTCAGACTAGTTGGGGGCGGGGGGAATTGTGTACCTTATAATACTTCATGGGCATGCACACAGACAGAGAGAGAAACATTTCTTGCCTGAAAGAGAATGTACTTTTAATCTTTTCTGGTGACCAGTCCCCAGACACAGACCTTAAGAACACAATCTTCAATGTACATATGTCATTCCTTATACAACATCCATGCATGCATGTCACAGTGATATTGGGGACAAATGTGACCTTGACTTTTAGTTGGAACTCACATGGTACTATCTTAGTAAACTTTAAAAGTGGCAGGGAGCTCAGCATCTTCCCCATTGCACTTGCGTACATGGGGGCTGAGCAGGACAGGGACAGGGGCAGGGTACAGGAGCGGGGTGGGCAGGGCTGTGTCCTGCCCTGTGGGTAGACACGCCAGGCTCTGGCTGTGCCAGGTACCCTGGGAGGGAGGTCAGTGGGGAAGCCCTGGGGGCCCTTTAAGTCGACTTAGGGCTACTCTGAGTCTAAACTGGCTTAAGTCAACTTAATAAAGTTGACTTAAGCAGTAAGTCAACTTAAAACTAGGTCTTATTAAGTTGACTTAATTTTTCTTTAAATTGACCTAAGGAGCAGCTTAAGTTACTAGTGTAGACGCACCCAAGTGTATATTCTGCCCATGCTGTGGGCCTATGTGCAGGCCCATTTTAGGAACCTATATGTGACAGAGTAGTGTATTATGCCCTGGCCTCTTCCATGAACACAGACTACTCTGAGTCCTTCTAGCTTGTAAACAAGCACATTTATTTACAGCATTTTAATCCTTCTACCTAAACACATCCCTGTCTCCTCACCTGGACATTGCATCTCTATTTTCTAACCACTTCTGCAAAATGGGTGGGTGGTAAGGTGTTTCTACTCACAAACTTCCTTTGTCAGATTCTCTCCCAACCGCTCCTTCCTGTCATTTCATGCAGCCTCCCTATCTGTGGAGTAATTGACTTATTGACTCACTAGCTCCAGCTGGGCCCAGTAATCCGGTACATCTCTGTCCAATTAGACCTTCTCCAGTGGGAAAGGAGGGAGAGCACCTTATTAGTATTAAAAGTATCCACAGAATGGCTGATGTGCTAGCCCTCAGCACTCTCTCACATATCTCCCCGTATTTCTGTGCAAATGCAGAGAGCTGTAATCCCTCAGCCCATTTGCCAACTCTCCATTTCTGGTAGTACTTTTCTGTGGACAGGCCCCACCTGGTCCAACAGCGCTGCCTTAACCATGTCTCAATCTGTCCCCTGCTCATCACTGAGAGTCATATATGCAGCTTGTATTTCCCCAGTTAAATAGGGAGCTAGTCAAAGAGTACACATTTCTTGGTCCCTAACCAGGGGCCACTGCCACTCTTCCAAAAGTAACCAAAACTGCATCAGCATTGTTAGCAGATCCTGTCTCACAGAGTCCTGTCCCCTCTGCCCGGTTTCCATTTCCCGGTGCAGGACTCAGACACTGGAGGAGTTGTGGCCAGACCTGGGCTTGCACCTGTATAAATTCCTTCCGGCTCTTTTGGTTCTAAGTCCAGCAGAGCGCCCAGCCATGAGAGAGTGACATGTTACACCCCTACCTATTCCATGAACACAGACCACACGGAGACTTTCTTGCTTCTAATCACCACGGTGAAGTCTCTTTACAGTGATTTACTCCTCCCTCTAATGCATGGCACCTTTACCATGTGTCTCAGCTTTCTAACCCTTTCTCCAAAAAGCAGGGAGCAGGTGGGGAAAGTTTTTCCACCCAGAGAATTTCCTTTGTCAGGCTCTCCTAGCTTTTTGTCTCTCTGTTTCTCTTTTTGTTCCTCTCAAAGCACTCCTTCCTGTGTCCATTTATACAGTTTACCTGTCAATGGGCTAATTGCTTAGTTGACTCACTAGCCCCAATGTGGCTTGGTCATCATGTACCCCTCTGTCCACGCTGGCCTTTCTCGCTGGGACTAATCTGTACTAATGATGATCAGAGCGCTGGCTCAGGTGCATGTCCTCAGCAGTTTGTTACATCATCTCTGGAGAGGTGGCCCGGAAACGTCCGTTCGTGATCAGAACACTTTATGACCTCAGCTTTTGGATCTGGTCGTGTGTCTTTTCCATGTCACTGAACTCGGCTAGTGCCCGTACTCCCTACTGATAGGAAAAATGTCTGGAAAATTTTGTCCCTAGCAACAAAAGCCTCTGGTATCGATTCCTCCAGGCAGAGCTGCGGCCAGGGCGTGGCAGCGGGAGGGGGGGGAAAGGGTCACAAAGATGTCCTCCCACAGGCCTATATGGGGCCCACAATGGGCCTTCGCCTAGGGCCCCTAGTAGCCAATGGCTGCCTCTGCTTCCAGGGACAGTGGTCTCCCTGGTTCTGTCAATGGATGAACTGTGGATGAACAGCACACCTGACAATTAACCCGGGTTTCCTGACTCTGCTCATGCTGCACCTTACTACTGATGGCTGTAATTCTGCGCCTCTCTTTCTCAGGCTTTCCATCGAAGCATTAGATGCCGTGCTTTCCAAGGGTGTGAGTGAGAGACTGATGGGAACACTCAGGAACCAGAGAACCTGGATTCTTCTTGAGAATCCTGAGACTCACCATGAGGGGGTGTGTCTGCTGGTCAGGTAAGGGATCTAGGATCCATCATTTCATCCTTGGGGATCAGGAGCAAATAGAGTGGCTGAGAGGGAACTTTCAGTGTGTAACTGTGAGGAGGGTGCCCAGGGCTGGAAACGCACAGCTCTCACTCCTAGCTAAGACAGTGGTAAGATCAGAGCAGCTGAGTTATTGAAGTAAGCAATCTATCCCACTTTTCTTCCAGTGCTCTGCTAAGATCTGAGTTTATAACACCCGAGATTGTACAGAGCCTCCTCCCGTGGATGAATTCCCCAAGAGAATACGGGCGTGTCACCAGCACAGCTCTCTTTGCCCAGGTAAGATGGTACTACGAGGAGCAGTTTCACCATTAGGTGCTGTCGGAGGTATGTCTTCCTTTGGGGCGTTGTACAGAGCAGTTCATAGGAGTCATTGTAGTTTTAGATAGTAGAACGGGTGCTCCTTTATATAGAAACTTCACAAGGAACTTCACTACATCTTTCTGAAACCTTGTCTCTGTTATTTTTATTGCTGTCATTGCCCAGACTAGCTACACGCCAACTTGGACTGGTTGAGAGGGAGAGGGAGAGAGACACAGACATGTTTTGAATGACTGGATCTCTTCTGCCAACCCCTAGGGCTGATACTAGCCAACAGCTCCTGATTTTGGTCTTCCTTCTGAATGAACCCAATGTCCTAATATTATAAAACGAGCAACATATAAATATATTGCCATCTATCTTGGGTTCTTCTCCCTGTAGTATCTGAATATCTCTCAGTCTTGAATATATGTATCCCCACAGCACTCCTGTGAGGTCGGGAAGTTCTATTCTCCCCATTTTACAGACAGCGAAGTGATGCACAGAAGGGCTAAGTGATTTGCCCAAGATCATACAGGAAGTGTTTGATAGAGCAGCAAATTGAACATGGGTCTCCTAGATCCTAGGCTACTGTGCTAACCACTGGGACTTCCCCCCTCTACATCCTTACTCTAACATCTGCACCATGTTTCCCATTTTTATTTAGCAACTATCCTAGGGGCTCTTGTGAGTCTAAGCAAAAGAGTCTGTCTGGGCCTGTGATGGGCTGTACTTTGGCTTTGCAGCTCCTTACAGGCACCCCGCTGCCCTACTACAGCCTGCCCTAGTAAAGGAGTCCCAAAGGTGGGTTCTCCATGCCTGCCAAGAGAGGCCTCATGGGAGCAGCCAATCAGAACCCAGCAGGCTCAGATAAAAGAACCTTAGCAGTTCAGTTCCTCGCAGGAACTAGACTGCAAGGAAGGAGGCTGGACTGTGGGCACAGGAGCTCAGGGGGTAGTCAGAGTTTGTTTCTGGCTGCATTTCCTCAAGATATGTTTGCAGGGAGAGAATTTCTAAGAACTTTAACCCAGAAGTGTGGGGGGAGCTAAAAGTGGCCCAATAGGAAGAACCAGAAGTGCCTAGCTGGTGTTTATAGGGTCTATGAATCCTCAGCAATGGGGTTTCCTACCCAGATCCAGGGCTGAAGACCCTAGTGAGGGCAGCGGAATTGTTCTTTACTACCCCAGAAGGAGTTCATTTACACCAGAAGACCAAGGCATGGAACACACAGCGAGGTTGGCTGGCAGGGGTGAGAAAAGGTCGGTGGTACCATATCGAGCCTCTAAGAGGTGCAAGATGTGAGTGACCCCCTTTACAGTGGCCCAAAGAAAAGCTCCCTGGTTTTCAAGACATTACTCATTTGTGAGGAATAATAAAGTTACAGTTACATTCTCAGTCTTATTCCAAAGGGGTAGCCGTGTTAGTCTATTGTAGAAAAACAACAGAGTCCTGTGGCACTTTTAAAGACTAATAGATTTATTTTAAAGACTAATAGATTTATCGTCAGACGCTTTGAAGTGGGATTTTCTCCCACGAAAGCTCATGTGATAAATAAATCTGTTAGTCTTTAAAAGTGCCACAGGACTCTGTTGTTATTCTCAGTCTTAAAGAACATATTGGGGCTAACAGACATGTTGATTGCATTTCAGCTAATGAGGGATCCGCTGCTCAGGGAGAAGAAATTCCTGAAGTCTGTCCTAGACATCTTGGAAGCAAAATCACGTGACAGCAACAGCATTGTATGCCAGATGGCTGTAAGGGGCTTGGGAAATATCGTCTACGGGGCACCTGAGAAGGTAAGATAGACTACTAAGTAGAATGCAGCATAGCTAGAGAAACCAAGGTAAACAGTTGTGCAGGGCTTACAAATTCTGCTCTCTCACACACCCTGAGTGACCTCTTTGCAGTCAATACAGAGCAATATGGATCCCTTGGTAAACTGGGTATAAGTAAACAATGACACTTTAATATGACCACTGTAAATGAATGCATCTAGGACTGAAGAGGATAGGCCATACTTGCAGGTTGGGAGATGCTATCCCAGGAAGCAGTGACTCTGAAACAAACTTGAGAGTCCTGGTAGATAATCAGCTCAACATAAGCTCCAAGTGTGATGTTGAGACCAGAAGAGCTAAGGTGACCTGTAATGGGGTAAACAGAGGGATTTTGAAGAAGAATAAAGAGGTTATTTAACCTCTGTATTCGGCTCTGATGTGACCGTTGCTGAAATACTGTGTCCAGATCTGGGGTCCACAGTTAAGGAAGGATGTTGATAAATTGGAGAGGATTCAGAAAAGAGTCACAAGAATTATCAAAGGATTTGAAAATATGCCTTTAATGATAGACTCACTGACAGAGTGATAGACTCACGAGAGGAGCAAAATCTAATTAGCTTTACAAAGAGAAGGTTAAGGGGTGACTGGAGGACAGTCTATATGTACCTACATGGAGAACAGATATTTGATAATGGGCTCTTCACTCCAGGAAACAAAGGTACAAACAAGGTTCACTGGGAGAAGATGAAGTTAGACAAATTCACACTAGTAATAAGGCATACATTTGTAATGATAATTTTAATTAACCACTGGAAAAATTTACCAAGGGTCATGGTGGATTCTCTGTTACTAGCAATTTTTAAATCAAGATTTTTTTTTTTCTAAAAGACATGTTCTAGTTCAAACAGAAATTATTGGGGAAGTTCTGTGTTATGTAACATGTGAGACTGGATGATCAAAATAGTCTCTTTTGGCCTTGGAATCTAAGTCACTAAGGGTGCGTCTACACTTACAAGTTAGATGGACTTAAAGAGGTATAAGTCGACCTAACTTACTCCCTGTCCACACGGGGCTTTTATTAAGTCGACTTAAGCTGTTCATTAAGTAGACTTATGGAAAACTTAAGTGTACTTAATAACACCTAGTTTTAAGTCGATTTAAGGCTTAAGTCGATTCCTTAAATTGACTTAAACCAGTGTGGATGGGGATTAGCACCTAAGTCAACCTTATTACATTGACTTAATAGGGTAAACAAGGGTTATGTCTACACTAGAGAAAGTTAAGTTGACTTTGTTAAGTGGACTTAATAAGGTTGACTTAGGTTTTCTAGTGTAGATATAGCCTAGGAATCTAGCAATAGGATTACACAGATGTAATATGGTGCAGTGTTTAATTCATTGTAGCTAGCACCCAGTCTGAAATATAGCTAGAGGTCTCTGGCAAGCTGATGAAATTTGCAGAGCTTCAGAACTGCTAAAGATAACATATAAATGTGATCAGTGATACGTGTTTTTAATGTCATATGTTTGTACAGGTGAAAAAGCACAAGAAATTTCTTCTGGGAGCACTAATCAGGGCCTCAAATAATAGTTTCAGTCCAGAGGTTGTTGGCGAGAGCATGAAGGCATTGGCCAAAATCCTAAAGGAGCTGAAGGAGAAGGACATTGGGTCGACCTTCAGAGATCTCACCACACTGGTCCAGACATATTTTGACAATGTATGTGAACAGAACTCTCCAATCCCTGTTCAACTGATCTTAATTAGGCTCCATTTACAATGCACGATGGAGACTCATTGTTCATGGCTCATGTCAGGGTGAAGAGATTTTAGTCCTCAGGGAAGAGGTGTGTTTTAAGAAGGAGAGAATTAAGATTTGGGCATGACATCCTTGTCCCCACAATCTCACACTTCTGTTCGTTTTTATTTCCATTGTGTGAGAATGGCAAAGGAAGTCTGAATACTAGGTTAGATGGTTTCACTTTCTCCAGCTGCAGAGCTGACCACAAAAATGAAGATATGGCGCACAGTAGAGTGTGCTGGGCCTGTTCTATATCAGGGCTTCTCAATCATGGGTTCAGACTCAAAATTGGGTTGCCAGAATGTTTCAAAGGAGTGTATGACAGCTACTGTGGCTCCTGTCCCACAGGACTAGCTGGAAATGCCAGGGAGCTGCACAGTTGAGAGCCAGGACTCTCAGGATTCCTGGCTCTCTGTCAGACAGACTGTTCAGAAGCTGGGGGTCTGGAAGCCGAAGATCCCCATCAGGCTGCTTGATGGGCTGACAAGGTTGCTGGGTGCGTGAACCAGCAAGGCTTTTAAGGTTGCCTGGCTTCTTGAGGAATTCCATCAAAATTGAGCTGTCGCTGGGAAATATTTTGATGACTCCGCAAATTCTGACCAAAAATGGTTAATTCAAGTGTTCCCAAGCAGTTGTAGTTGGAATCCCTCTATTCCAGCCTAGAAGAGAAGGCAGTGCTAGGTGCATGGTTTGAGTGTCCTTTAGTTACCAACCTATGCGCCTTTCTTGGCTGCAGGAGGATGATGGTGTCCGATCTCAGGCATTTATCCTGTTTGGAATCCTGGCCCAGTCTGCACAGAAGAAATGGAAGACCTATTTCACCGGCCAGGTTCGAGAGAGCTGGGTTACACTTCTGCTGCACCTGCAGGACTCAAACCCCAAGGCTTCAAGGGTAAGAAATATAGTGACTTATTTACTAACGAAAAGGAATCTTTTCCCCAGCGCTAGTCCTACCTGCTGTGGAGGCCCAAATTCTCCCCTCAGTTCATTGCCCTCCTGCTGAGTCAGTTCCAGCCAGGGTGCTCCTTCGGCAGCCACAGCTGCCTCCCCAGAGCCCAGGATAGGTCACGACTCTGATCCCAACAGGAATATATTCCTGTCTGTCTCTGCACGTCAGGCCCACTCCTAGAACAGAGGAAAAGCCATGACTAGGCCTGGAGAAGCGTCTTGTATTAATATATCTGTTCCAAAAAGACTTCCAGGTTCAGTGGATACACTCCCCCTATCACACTCATTCCTGCATGCTTTCTGGCCAGGTTTTTTTACAGGTGAATTCCTTGTATTAATGGAACAGATAAGCAATGAAGGAGATCAACTCTATTTGAATGAGCACATGGCTTGGTAGGGAACAATGACATGGTGTGACCCTCTTTTCCAGGCATGCAGAGATACTTTTTACTTCTGTGCCCCATTTTTGGGAGGGAAGAGGCTCCAAGCTATAATTAATGTGCACCTTGATGGCACTGAAGAACTGAAGCCTGAAGAGCTGCAGGTGGAGATATGCCGACACCTTGTGAGTGAGCTGTGGATCTGAAAGAGACTATTGATGACCGTGGCTTGTTGCGCTGTAGAGCTGTGGGGGAAATGGGTGTTGGGCAATGTAACTATTCAGAGTGGGATACGGGACTGAGAGTGACGGGAAATACAAAGCTTCCACAGATTCCCACTTTCCCCACTACTACCCAGCCACCTGTTCTTTCTCCTTTGTACTTGTGGTTCATAAGAGCATATGCTGACAGTCAAAGGGCATTTGTAGCCAGAGAGAGCTCATG
>ML686025.1:328575-351273 GCA_007922175.1 Pelusios castaneus | reverse complement strand
AGTCCAGAGCTCTCTCGTGTCCCTGCTTCAGCAGTGTCCTGCAGTGTCCAGTCCAGCTCAGGGGAGGTTTAGTGGGCCAATCGTTGAGAGTGCTGGCAATTCCACTAATGATGAAGCCAAGGCTTTAGTGCTGAGGGACACAGAGCCTCCCTAACTCCACATGTTGAGAGGCAAGGGCAACAGGGGAGACTGAGATCTGGCTATGGGTGGTAGATTACTCTTCTCCATCCTGTCTCAGGTTCTTTTCTGCTGCTGAACCAGCATGCCTGTAGGGGTGCTGTGCTTCACGGAACAGGCAGCTGGCTCAGTAGGGGGAGCTGACCCCACTCTGACTTGGGAGTGGGAGGCATGCTGTGCTGTGGAGAGCAGTGCTCAAATCTACTGCTAAGAGACTACAGCATTTCTTATATTACTCCCCCTTCCGAAATCAGCAACCTAGTCCTGGCACCAGCACAATCATTCCGCCAGGTGGTAGCTGGCCTCTAGGATTTTGCAGGACTTCTTCCCAGCAGAAGAGAAATCTGTGATGTGGAGTCTGTATGGAATCTAAGGTAACTCTATTTACATACACAAGTCCTGGAACAGAGGTGGTCAAAGAGCACTCAGGGCAATCCTTGCTTCTACATGGCTTTGCCCAACTCCAGTGCCTGGTTCCTAGGGTTCAACTCTGCCTCCAGAATTGGCTCTAATCAGCCCAAGGTAGACATCAAATTTTCCCACTGTTCAGCCAGGTCCCTTGCTCCCAGGATCTCTGCCTATCAGAACATTGCAGAATCCAAAACTACCACCCACCCACTATGTCTTCCTAAGAGTCAAAACTTGCTTGCACACTGAAGAGTGTGTAATGGCACCACGTGGTAGTATCTGCTGGAGCGGTCTCTAAGCATAGCCCTGAAAGATGAGATAGCTAGAGTCAGTGTCATAACTCAGCTGTCAGTGTCATGAGCACGTCAGTAATTCTGGTCTTTCCATAGCCCACAAAGAATGGGGATGAGCAGGGGGACCCATAGACTCACAGCCTCTCAGGCCAAAAGGGCCAATCTAGCCTGATCCTGCCCCTCTCCCCCCCATCATAGGTCCTAAATCTTCTCTTCTAAAATGGTTTAAAGCATACTACTAATGGTAAATATTCCAATGGCCCCTGATGGGAAGTTTGATGGGGTGGGTTCTGAGTGGGTGCAGAGAATTCTTTTTTGGGTGCTGGTTGATGGGTCTTGCCCAAATCCTCTGGGATTAGCTGATCACCATATTTGGGTTCAGGAGGGGATTTTCCCCCAAGGCAGATTGGCAGGCCCTGGGGTTTTTTGTTTTAGTTTTTTGCTTTCCCCTGTGGCAAGATGGGTCTCTGTACCTTGAAGTCTTTAAGCCATGATTTAGGGACTTCAATGACTCAGTCATAGGTCAGGTGTCTATCACAGGAGTGGGTGGGTGAGGTTCTGTGGCCTGTGTTGTACAGGAGGTCAGACTAGACGATCATATTGGTCCCTTCTGACCTTAAAATCTACGAATCTGGAAGAGGCAGATCCTGCCAGCTTCCCCAGGAAGCTTGCTTCACATGTGCTCCCCCTCGCAGAGAGGAAACTGCAGCTTATTTCTGGGCTGAATCAATCTGATGTTCCCTTCCAGCTCCTGGATATTGTTATGGGCACATGGCTCCTCCCCTTCTCAGATGCTGGGCCACCCCCATCTAAGGGGATAGGGAAGCTCCTTCCTCAGTGGGATCAGAGGCCTGAGGCACATACCCAGTGCTTAAACCACCCCAGCGATTCACTGAGAGCTGAAGTTAGCTGGTGGAAGCAAATTAGGTGCGACTATGCGGTGTGATACCCCCTGCTCCCCCCATTCCTAATTCACTCTGCAGCCCCTTTGGTGCTCCCAACCCCAAGTGGCCAGCTCAGTCATCTCTCTGGATCAGGGACAGTTCAGCCCTGAGTGCTGCCCTTTGGAACTGGCAGGGGAATTGATTGAGGATCACGCACACAATGACAACTGTTCCTGTGGCCTCGGGCACCCCTGTGGCATGAAATTGCCCTGGGAAAGAGCTTAGAGAGAGGAAGCTGTGACATGGGCTAGAGTAGACCCCTGAGCCCAACAACCCTAGGCTATGCCTACACTTGAAAAGTTAAGTCGACTTAACTTTTCAAGTGTAGATGCGGCTTTGTGGCTCCCCACTGAGAAAGTACCCACGGGTCCCTTCCCCAGGAAGCCGGGGTCCTGGCAAAGAGGGAGCCACGGCTTCCTGGCAGAAGGGAGCCACGGGTCAGAACTGGAGCTCCCTCCTTGCTGGGACCCCCACATGGGTCCTAAGGAGAAAGGAGCATAGGCTCCCTTCTCCCTGGACCCCCATGGGTCCGGGCAAGAAGGAAGCTGCCGGTGCTCTAGCTGATGGGATCCCCAGAGGTTCCCCTGTCAGCTGGAGCACCTGGCCAGCAGCTGCTGGCACTCCAGCTGACAGGGGAACCTCCGGGGATCCCCTGTCCAGGAAATGCTGCTCCCTTCTTGCCCGGACTGCCACGGGTCCAGGGAGAAGAGAGCTGGGCTCCCTTCTGGCCGGGACCGCTCGGGTCCCGGGGAGAAGGGAGCCCCACACTCCCTTCTCGTTGGGACCGCTCGGGTCCCGGGGAGAAGGGAGCCCCACACTCCCTTCTCGTCAGGACCGCTCGGGTCCCGGGGAGAAGGGAACCCCATGCTCCCTTCTGGCTGGGACCGCTCGGGTCCCAGGGAGAAGGGAGCACAGGGCTCCCTTCTCCCTGGGACCCGAGCAGTCCCGGCCAGAAGGGAGGACTGCAGCTCCTTTCTTCCTGGGACCCCCACAGGTCCCAGGCAGAGGTAAGCCCCGGCTCCCTTTTTGATGGGACCCATGGGGGTCCCAGGCAGAGGGAAGCCATGGGGCTCCCTTTTTGCCAGGACCACGTGGGTCCCAAGCAGAGGGAAGCCACAGGGCTCCCTTCTGGCCGGGACCTGCGGGGTCCCAAGGAGAAAGGAGCCCCAGCTCTCTTCTTGCCAGGACCCACAGAGAAAGGAGCCTAGCTTCCTTCTCCCTGAGACCATCCCCTAGATCGACTTATAGAATAAGTCGACCTAAAGATTGGTAGTTATTAAGTCGACTTAAGGAGTTGCTAAATGACAGCCAGGTGTGGATGTGGCTTAATTTAAGTTGACATAAGCCTCCTTAAGTCGACCTAAATTGCCAGTGTAGACGTAGCCCTAGTGTCTTCCCTGCTTTGGCGCTCACATGCTTCTAACCTGGTATCTCCCCTCTCTGCCATGCTGAACCAATCCGAGGGGTCCTTCTAGCATAGTGCCACTCCCACCTCCTCCGTTGCTGCTCCCCAGGCCTGGGAGCTGGCTCAGCACATTGGCACCACTCTAGGCCGTGCAGACTCTAGGCCCCTGTTGCCAGCAGGACCTGTTCTGCTCAGCACTGTCCTCAATGGATTCCTGAGGATACCAGGTGTTCTCACCAGCAGCAGCACAGTATCATGTGGCTGGCTCTCTGGGCCCCTTGCCAGGCTGAGATCCAGTTACCGGCACCGAGCAGGGAAAGGAAGGAGCAGATGGTTCAGATTAAAGATCAGGGAAAGAAGGGAGGGAGTCAGAAGGGGACAAGATGAGCACACAGAGCAAACTGAGCCCTGGTCATTGTCCATGAAACTCTGTCACCAAATTGCGAGGGGCATAGTGTGGCTAGCAAAGTAATCGGGGCAGGAATAGGAGGGGAGATTTCTCCAGCTCTGTGGGCTCTCCAGGAAGATGTCTGTAATATTTTGTTATTTTATGTTCATCTGTTCGTCCAATTGTATGTGGCTTGCTGTGTTTAGCGTCACCGTCCATTCCAAGAGAAGCTAACACCTTGGAAAGCCCCACATCACCCCCCTGGCAAATCCCCAGGGATGTGGCCTCCTCCCAGATCAATCTGTAGCTAGGTCCTTAAGATGGGCTGGCTGGGTATTGGGTTTGTCCATCACTGGCAATCCTGTTCATGCCACCAAAGCTTTTGGTGCCCATGGCCGCAGGGCTCCTTGGTAAACACGCTTCCTAATTCACGTGTCCTCCATTCTAATAACTTGTCCCCACCAGGACAGCTGAACCTGTGCTGATCGAGGCAGTTGCTGGGTTCGACTGTGAATCTCCTTATTGCTAATCTTGTCCTGCCACTTGATATGGAGCAGCAGCTGCTGGAGACAATGAAAATCAAAAACATCCAGCTGCTGCTCTTCAGCCTTCATTAGTGCCCATGTTTCACTGCTGTAGGTTCAGAGTTCGCATAACTGTGGTTCTTTAGATCTGCAGTTTCATAGAAAGTGTCCTGCTGTCTCCAAAGAGGCTGCAAAAGGGCCTGAAACAAGGCAGTGACTACTGTTATACACATAGCCACATCTTTTGAGCATCCTCCGTAAGGCCTTTGCAACACTCAACCCTCCCCCTGGAGAGTGCCTCCTGGTGGTGACACTGGGGAATGGTCAAGTGGTCCCCTCAGGTGCATCAGTGCTCAGCCTCTTCACATGACTGACTCTGGTCCCAAATCCTCCTGGGATCTTAGCCCTCCAGCCAAGTCTCTTCAGTCCACACCTTCTGGGTATAGTCCTCTCCCCAAACTGGCCACTACCCAGTCAAGGGCCAGGAAGACCCATGCTGCTCCTAGCACTCTGGGGGAACTCTTCTCCAGGACCCCAGCCCAGGGACCCTAGGCACGTTGTCTGAGGCCTTCACCTCCCTCCCTCACCGGTCTATTCCCTGGGCCGCTTTCCCCACAGCCCCAATCACATGCAGGCTCCCACCACCTGAAGTCCAGTCACCATCTTCTCCTGGTTCCTTGCCCTGGACCACTCCTCCAGCCACTGCCACAGTCTGCTCCCTTCAGCATTCCCAGTGATGGTCAGCTCCATGTGGTGCCTCATACTTGGAGCTCTCCAGGGTGCTGATGGCAGCAGCAGCAGCAGCGGCAGTGGCACCAGTGCGGGTGGGCGGGCTAGAGAGTACCCACTCCCTAAACTGCCTAGACCAGACTAAATTGCAAGCCCTGCAGCTCCCTTTATATACTGGGAGCCTGCCCTTTGATTGGCTCCTGGCTCCTAGCAGCCAATTGGCTGCTACACACAGGCCTTTCTTAACCCTTTTTGTGCCAGAGCAGAGCAACTGTGATGCTACACCCTCTTACACTGGCTTTGATGCTGCCCAAGTATGTGACAGTTGCCACCTGCTTGATGTTCCATCCCAAAAGGGAAATACTGAGTTGGCAAGAACCTCCCCCCGTTACCAATTCTTAAAAGACAATGCAAAGAACAACTGCTGGGAAGTCCATACCCAACCGCCCATTCATGCCTTGAGTAGCCACATGGAAATTCCAAGTTCAGGGCTGGATGCAAAAGGAAAGCAAATTCTCCCAGCACTGGTGGATGACACTGAAGTCAGACTTCCCAGCCACCCACAAACTATGCTTCTGATCCCCCGCACTGGTTATCAAGAAGCCACAACAAAATATAAACAGCCCCTTTACAGCATTTCAGCTTCTGGCTTCCAATCAGCTACTGGGTCTAGTAAAGAGATAAGTAACTCAAAACTCTATGCTCTTTACCAAAAAGGTTCTCCCAAACCCAAAGGATCAGTCACATTACCAGATTAATATAATTCTGGATTTTACCCAAAATACCACGCTGCCAGCCAATCCTTTAGTGACTAAAACTAAAGGCTTATTATGAAAGAGCAGAAACAATCTAGAAGAGAACTGTTAAAGGATTAAAGCAATCAGATATATACAAATGGTTTAAAGGTCCATATATATCAGGTTTCCAGTAGATTTGTGACTTGTATAGTTCCTATGGAGTATATCCACTACCTGGGTGGGTCTCAATCCTTTGTTTCACAGCTTCATTTTTTAGAAACCCAATCCAGAGAAATGAAGACAAAATAATCCACAGAGTTTGTTCTAATTCGCCCATGAAAATTAGCACGGTGATTCACGGCTGGAGCCGGGATCTCAGGCTATGTACACACGATCACTTTATTGCGTGGTAAGGCTCCTTACCACGCACTAAAGCAAATAGCGTACACACGATCAATTTCTCTGTTGCGCGGCAATACCCTCTTGCCGCACAACAGTTAAACCACTCAAAACGAGAGTGGTAGCATTATCGCAGAACAGCTATTCCACGGTAATGCTCGTGTGTACTCATTTTGCGCAATAGACAGCCTCCGGAAATGTCCCAGAGCGCCAATTGAGGCCACTCTGGAACATTGGAGCTGTCAAATATTTCAATTTCACTACTCTAGCAGAGCAGTGAAATTGAGTATTTTTGGGAGCTGCCCGGTTTGGCAGCTCCCCTGGACATCACAGGTTATCAGCTGCATTAGCACCATTGACAGACAGTTTACACTGTTACATCAAAGGTTCAGCTAGATGTTATTATTCCCTTTTGACCTCTTAATCAAATAGAACGGACAATAACAAACAGGAAAGCAGTTTGTCTACATTGCTAACTTCTGACAAGAGAGATGTAAACAATATCAAATAACCACCAACAATACATGTGTATGTCCAAGATCTAATCTGCGTGTAAGGAATGCCCCTCACTTCCTTTGTGTTTTCCTGTAATATGTCTTTAAAAGATTTGGGCCATGTATTTGTAAAGTTGCTCAGTCTTTCCGGGCCTAGCGTGACATGGACATGCACTGGATTGACTGGATTCAGAACAAAGGAACTTGGATGTCTGCCTCAGATGGCAGGAGATCAGTGAGACACAGGGACTGTAGGGAAATAGGCTGTGCCCCAGCTAAAGTTGGGGTATCTGTTAAACTAAGCCTCTAAGGGTGCATCTACACTTACAAATTAAGTTGATTTAAGGAGGCTTAAGTCGACTTAAACTACTCCGCGTCCACACTGGGCTTTCCTTAAGTGGACGTAAGCATTTCCGTAAGTCGACTTAAGGAAAAGTTAAGTCAACTTAATAACACCTCAATTTTGGTCGACTTAACACTTAAATTGACCTTATTAGGTCGACTTAAGCCAGTATGGATGGGGATTAGCACCTAAATCCACTTTATTAAGTCGACTTAAAGTGTTAAGTCGACTTAATAAGGTCAAAAAGGGGCTATGTCTACACTTGAAAAGTTAAGTCGACTTTTATTAAGTCAACTTAATGAGGTCGACTTTAAGTCGACTTAATAAATTCGACTTAACTTTTCAAGTGTAGACATAGCCTAAGAAATAAGAAGTCTTGTGGCACTTTTAAGGACTAACAAATTTGTTTATCACATGAGCTTTCATGGGAGAAAATCCCTCTTCGTCAGACACTTGAAGATGGAGAACTTACAGAAGGGAGTTCTTCATCTTCAAGCATCTGACAAAGTGGGATTTTCTCCAGGAAAGCTCATGCGATACGTAAATGTGTTAGTCTTTAAAAGGGCCACAGGACTCCTTGTTTGTTTGGCTGACCTAGACTGGTATGGCTGTCCCTGTGCAGCTAAGCCTCTAAGAGATCATCAAACACGAATACTGGCTTGGATAAAGGTAGAGTATGACATTGAAGAGCAACTGCCATTCCTGATCAACTCCTCGTGTAGGGTAAACTCAGCAGGAACAAATTCTGTTATTCCAACACATGCGTTTGTCAGTGTCTGTTGAGGTCTTTGGGACTCAGTCTCCCTGGACACAGGCCCTTCGTTTGAATACAAGGAGGACTTGTCACACAGGGGTCCTGCTGTTGAGATCATGCGACACCTTGTCTCTGAGCTCTCTTGCCGGACACATCTCCCAAAGGCCAGATTGCCAGGGCTGCTGAATCCAGCTATGCTGGGTGGGAAATCACTGCTGGCAGCCTCGGACTGCAGCCTCATGACCAGTTCTAGAGGAGGGCATGATTCCACCCCATGGAAGTGAAGGCAGAGAGCAGGGCAGGGGCAGTCTGTGCAGGCCTCCCCTAGCAAGGGGGATGAGTGACCCATTGTTCTTGTAGGTCCATCCCCATTTCAGCACAGTCCCCGTATGCTGCCAGTCTGTGATCCCAGGCAACGCAATGAGCAACGTCTCTCCCAAGGCAGTCCCAGTCCCAAAGTGTGTTAATGGAAAGACTTCTTAGGGGGATGAAGGAAAGGGGATAAACCCAAGCTGGGGGGAGTGAGACAGGGATGGGCTGGAGTGGACAGACAGACCATTCTCCCCAGCCCTGAGAATCAGAGGGGTGAAGCCCTGAGAGTCAGGAGGAGCTGGGGGAGCCAGGATGCCCATAAAAGGGTTCAATACCCAAATCTTGTGCAACCCCAATATAGGTGTTTTACTATGCCAGATTGTACTCTTATGGCCACAATTTTAACCAAGCTGTGGTATATTTTGTGCCTTGTGAGGCATTGGGACTGGAACCCGGGGTCCAACCTGGAACTGTGCCCCTTAGCTCCCCTACTTGGGTTGACTCTCACCATTTTATGCCAGTGACAAACAGCCACCCCTTCCAGGTGCTGTGATTACTCAGCCATCAGCCAGCCACAACCAGCTAGATTGCATGAAGGCTGGTGCATCTACACTGGCAAGTTAAGTCGACTTAAGGAGGCTTAAGTCAACCTAAACAAAGCCACATCCACACTGGGCTTTTATTAAGTCGACTTAAGCACTTCCTTAAGTCGACTTAACATCTCATTTTAGGTCGATTTAAGCCTTAAGTCGACTCCTTAAGTTAATTTAAAGCCAGTGTGGACGGGGATTAGTGCCTAAATCGACCTTATTACATCAATTTAAAGCTTTAAGTCGACTTAATAAGATCGACTTAGGGTATGTCTACACTAGAAAAAGTTAAGTCAACTTTGTTAAATCAACTTAATAAGGTCGACTTGAAGTCAACCTAATTAAGTTGACTTAACAAAGTCAACTTAACTTTTCTAGTGTAGACAGAACCAGTACTGAGTCTCTGACGAATTATACAGGGAGAGGCACCCCCCAGTCACTCTCGCCCCAGCCTTGAGCCCCAGAAATATACCATCGTATAGTGCTCGAGACTCCTTTGGACAGTGCAAGCTCGTTAATTAGTTTACCATTCTGACAAAGCATAGTGGACGTGCAACAGCCCTTGTTAATCTCAGCTGCGATTTTCAAAAGTACTTCAACCGAAACCACACTGTTTTAGGTAAAATATAAAATGGATTTCTTAACCACAGAAAGATGGATTTCAATGATATATAGTAGGCATAAACAGCAAAGTTGGTTATCTAAGATATAAAAATAAACTTGCAGTCTACATTCTACAGACTAAGCAAGACCAAGTATGTGGTTCTCAAACTTCTTAAATGGAGACCCCCATGGACTTTTCTATAATAATTGTGCCCTCCCTCCTCTGAATCGCACCCCCCTTCTCAAAGGCGGGGGGCTTTTAAAAAAGCAGTAGCATGGGGAATGTGCTTAGCAGTGCAGGTTCTCAAAGTAGGGGGATCAAGAGGGGCTGGGCTGAGAGAAGGGCCAGGCGACAGTGCAGACCCCAGCATTTCTACACTCCCTGGGTAAGGAAGTAGTTGCCACTACCCACCTCCTGCAGCTGCAGCAGCCCCCTGATGCTGCTGGAGAGGCCACTGGTGGAGCAGAGGACACTTTTTGCAGCTGCTGAGTACATTCCCTGGATCAAGCAGTTGCTGCTGCTCCCAGCAGACCCTGCCCACTTCTGCTCCCCTCTAAAGGGTCACCTGGTCTTGCTTTCAGCCCAGCACCCATGGTACCCCCTTGGATCTAGGCACATCCTCCAGTTTGAGAACCTCTGATCTCGACCATCCCTGACAGTGACAGGTGTTTGTGTAACCTGCTCTTTAAAATCTCCAGTGATGGAGATTCTGCAGCCTCCCTAGGCAATTGCTTAACTATCTTGATGGGAACTTTTTCCTAATGTCCAACCTAAATCACCCTTGCTGCAATTTGAGCCCACTGCTTCTTGTCCTATCCTGAAAGGTTAAAGGAGACCAATTTTTCTCCCTCCTCCTTGTAACAATCTTTTAGGTACTTGTAAACTGTTATCACGACCCCTCTCAGTATCTTCTTTTACAGACTAAACAAACTCAATTTTTCTAATCTTGCCTCAGTCATAGGTCATGTTTTCTAGCCCTTTAATCATTTTTGTTTTTCTTCTCTGGACTTTCTCCAATTTGTCCACATCTTTTGTGAAATGTGTCACCCAGAATTGGACACAGTACTCCAATTGAGGCCTAATCAGGGTGCAATAGAATGGAAAAATTGCTTCTCATGTCTTGCTTACAATGCTCCTGCCAATATATCACATAATGATGTTTGCTTTTTTTGCAACAGTTTTACACTCTTGACTCATATTTAGCCTGTGATCCACTATGGCTCCCACATCCCTTTCCTCAGTATTCCTTCCTAGGCAGTCATTTCCCATTTTGTATGTGTGCAACTGTTTGTTCCTTTATAAATGGAGTACTTTGCATTTGTCCTTATTGAATTTCATCCTGTTTATTTCAGAACATTTCTCCAGTTTGTCCAGATCATTCTGAATTTTAATGCTATCCTCCAAAGCACTTGCAACCCCTCCCTGGTTGGTGTCATCCACAAACTTTATAAGTGTATTCTCCATGGTATAAATCAGGGGTTCTCAAACTGGGGGTTGTGACTTCTCATGGGGTCATGATGTTATTATGGGGTGGGGGTCCATGAGTTCTCAGCTCCCATGCATGTCAGTAAGGGTCTCATGGCATGGGAGAGGTCATCACATTTGTGTGTGTCAGGGAATGGGGGTGGAACTTGCCTCAGCCTGAAATATTTTCAAATGGGGTTCCGTTATCACTGATAAAGATATTGAACAGAACCAGACTTAGAACTGATTCTTGGAGGATCCCATTGACATGCTCTTCCAGCCTGACTGTGAATCACTGATAACTACTCTTGGGGAATGGTTGTCCAACCAGTTATGGACCTACCTTAAAGTCACTCCATCTAGGTTGTATTTTCCTAGTTTGTGCAGGAGAAGGCCAGTAGCAAAACCTTTACTGAAGTGACAATAGATCAGGGCTATCTCCACTGCTTTCCCCCAGCCACATGACTTGTTCCCCTGCCCAGAATAGCTCTTGGGTTTGTTGGGAATGATTTATTCTGGACAGATCCGTACTGACTGTTACATGTTACCTTGTCATCTTCTAGATATTTGCAAATTGCTGGCTTCATTATTTGCTCCATCATCTTTCAGAGTATTGAAGTTAAAGTAAGAGGAGCCCTGTGGGAAGGGAATCATGGGGCATAGGGGGAGGCTAGGCCAGTGGGAGGTGGGTGAGGAGGGGATGGGGGGTAAGTGGTGGAGGAGCCCTAGGCCCATGGGAGGTGGTTGAGGAGGTGTGACATGCGGCACCCCACATACACTTTTGTGGTGTGATCTGTGTATAATTCATGTTCACCCTTACAGTTTAATGCAAAATATCTCTTGTAAGGTGTGTTTGGACTGCTCATGGCATACTGAACCTTACTGTTATGATAACATATTTCCTGCAATGTCATACATATGTACAGATATGAAACTCTGCTATGTCATAACCCCAATTGAAATACAGGGCTGTGGTTTCACAGCCCATAGAGGCATGCATAGAGGAGTAATGGAACCTAAGCACCTTGGCTCAAGAGGGAAAGATCACGCCCCTTGCCAGACATGAACGATCACCTGACCCCAGGGAGGTTTCAAGGAAACTTGTAAAAAGAATGACTCACCTTGTCTGGGGCTCTTCCCTGGAATCTGGCTCCCAAGCAACATCAAGAACTGGCACCTACCCACAGGGCGTGGGGGAGTGTGGCTGAAAAACACATTGCAGCCAGTCTGTGCGGTAAGCTGAATATAGACTGAAACAGAACCTTAGTTTAAGATGAGTTTTCTTTTATTTGATTGTGATAAATTACTTGAATTAATAATCATTTGATTTATAATTTTCTGACATAATCACTTAAAATCTTACTGTAGTCAATAAACTTATGTTTATTTTAGCTAAAGCAATGCAGTGTGGATTGAGTATGTGTTCAGAGCATCACTGAGAGTAATGAAGCTGGTGTATATCAATTTCTTTGTTAAATTGATGAACAAGTGTAAATGAGGTTGCAGGATGCAGCACTGAACCCTGCAAGACAGTAATTCCGAGGGTTGCATCTGGAATTGGGGAGCGTTTGCTGGGGGACCATAGTAAGAGAGCTCCTCCACTGGGTGAGGGTCAGATTACACGCAGGAGGCTGGGTGTGAGCTGACACAGGATGGGGGTTCGCACAGCCAGGTGGGGTAACAGGATGGGGGTTCGCACAGCCAGGTGGGGTAAATCAGGGCTCTGGAGGGAAGAACTGGGGTACCACAGCTGCACACCAGTGCAGATTGCAGGAGTAAAATGTCCCAGGCAGAAATTGGGGGGGCAGGTGGTAAGGTGGGCATAGGCCCATGGGAGATTGGTGGGGAGGAGATTGGGAGGGCAGGTGATGGGGGGGGGTGCTAATCCATGGGGCATGGAACAGCCAGGGGTTGGGGGACAGGGGATGGGATCTTTTGGCCCATGGGAGGTGGACAGGAGATTGGGGGGGTCAGGTGGTAGGGGGCCCTAGGCCCATGGGGGGGAACATGAATAGCGGAGGAAGGAGCTGCACAAGTCCGTCTCTGCCCAGGACTACATTTCCCAGAAGTCTCCCTCACCCTGCCCCGCCCCCTTCACCCGGCGTAGAGCTCAGGTCCCCTCCCGGAGGGCGGCGGCGGCGGGCGCGGGCTGGGTGACGCGCTGGGGGGCGTGGCCCGGGCCGGGAATCCCGGGGCTGCCGCCATGGCCGGGGTGTTCGACATCGACCTGGAGACCGAGGAGGGGAGCGAGGGGGACGAGCCCGAGCTGGGGGTGGTGAGCTGCGGACCCCGCCCCCCCCAGTCCCAGCCCCTCCTCCAGGTGTCCCCAACCTGCTACCAGGGCACCCCCACCTGTCCTCGGCACCTGCTCCCCCTGCAGGATCCGCGGTCCCCCAAACCTGCTCCCGCCCCCCAAGGCCTGCCCCTGCTTGTGCCCCCCACTGTAGGAACAGCGTCTGATCCCCCCTCCACAAAAGGAAGGGGCGCTGTGCAACACCTCCCCCTGCATCTCGCCCCAGCCTGGCCCCGGTCTGTGATTTTGGGCAGCTGCCATGGAGCAATGTCCTTGGGGGGCAGCTGCACCCGGATCACAGGGCAGCCTCTTTACCTGCAGCTAATGACACCCCAGCAAAACCAGTGTTTCACCCCACCCTGGGGGGAGGGGGAGCTGTCATCTTCCTGTCCTCATGCTGTGCCACAGCTCGCTTGTCGGCCTGGCACCTCCCAGCAGCCGGACCTGAAAATTGCTGTCACCGCCATCCCCCTAGGCACTTTCAGGCAGCCAGCTGCTAGCCCTAAAGCACATCCCACTCCTCTGCCTTGTGTCCCATGCCTGCCTGCCTGCTCCTGGCACTGGAGCCCCCTTACACGCCAAGTGCCTGGTCCTAGTTCTGATGCCCCAGTCTTTGTGCCCCAAGCCCCTGTGCCCTCTTGCCCCTATGGGGGTTGTTGGTGTGTGCTGATCTGATTTCCCCTCCTCTGTTGCAGGAGATGGATTTGGAGTTCCGGGGCAATGGCCTGGAGTAAGTAGTGCAGGGAAGGGACTGGGTGGGCAGACAGGTGGGTGCAGGGGCTTTAAACAAATGTCATTTTTCTTTGGGGAGCTGTTGAGTCAACCCAGCCTCTCTGGAGTGAAGGGAGTTGGCACCCAGGTGGTAGAGTGTGCCCTATTCCCAGGGGCTTTTTCCAAGCTGTTCACTGGGCCCTCTCCTTGGGTAGCTTTTTCTCCCTGTTCCCTATGGTGTCTCCAGCATGTGCTCCCTGCTCACATCTTCCCATCTCCTCCAGGCCGGTGGGGCACTACGAAGAGATTGAGATCTCAGAGAGCAGTGTCAACAATGGCCCTGAGTGCATTGGGCCCCACTGTTTTGAGCTGCTGCGTGTCCTGGGCAAGGGTGGCTATGGCAAGGTAGGGAAGGGCTGGTGGTATGGGGCTGGCTGGGGAACAAGGGTGTGTGCCTTCCTGTGCACGTGTATACAATACCCCATCCCTCTCCACTGGCCCTCTCCACCAGGAGATATCCCTGTGGGACTGACTCACCCCTGTTTCTCTCCTGGACTCCTACTAGTCAGAAGCTTCTATGGAGGAGAAACTGGAGGGTGGCAGAGAGGGGGTGAAATCTGGGGCCTCTGCCAGGGCCAGTTCTAGGGCTCCTCATTGGGGGCATCTTGTCTGGTGGACAGAACTGATCAGAAATTTCAACTCTGAAACACCATCATGGCGGCCCATGGGCGGTGTAGTTCAGATGCTTCCTGCCCCTGTTCTCCTCTGAGGACCTGACTCCTTAGCTGGACTCTCTCTCCCAGGATGCACCACGATCTCAATTCTTGCAGTGGGGTGGAGATGCCAAGTGACACTCGCAAAGCTCTGGTGCATCATGGGAAATGGAGTCTGATTGGGGAGCTTTGGCCTGTATAGGGCTACATGAGGTAGCTGAGCTACAACTCCCATGACGCCACTGCATTTCTGAACCCGATCACAGTTTCATGGGGGCATCTCCTATCAAAGGGTCCCCTAAGTTGCTGGAGGAAGCTGGCTGCCAGCACTGGCATGGCACTGGGTGTGTAACTGTCCAGACGCCCATCCTGAAGGCCCCTCTCTTGCTCGGCAGGTGTTCCAGGTGCGGAAGGTGCAGGGAACCAACACAGGGAAGATCTTTGCGATGAAAGTCTTGAAGAAGGTAACTATTGGCCAGCCTTTCCTGCTGCTGTGCACAGGGGCACCCACTGCGGACACCCTAATGCCTGTCTGTCTGTCTCCTCCCAGGCCAAGATTGCCTGCAATGCAAAGGACACAGCTCACACCAAGGCTGAG
Organism: Pelusios castaneus; assembly: GCA_007922175.1. Taxonomy (NCBI): domain Eukaryota; kingdom Metazoa; phylum Chordata; order Testudines; family Pelomedusidae; genus Pelusios; species Pelusios castaneus. Next base: position 336,393 of record ML686025.1, on the reverse strand, counting down.
AGGAACATCTTGGAGGCCATCAAACACCCCTTCATCGTGGACCTGATCTATGCCTTCCAGACGGGTGGCAAGCTCTACCTCATCCTGGAGTGCCTGAGTGGTATGGAGCTGGGCTGGGGTTGGGGAGAATCAGTCCTGGCCAGGGCCTGAGAGAGGGATGAGGCTGCATGTGAGTGACTCATGTGAGCCCAGCATTCTTGTACCATTGGCCTGGGATTCAGTCAGAGCTGTTCTCTCCCTACTCTCATGACCTCTGTGGGAGTGGGGATAAGTGGGGCAGGAGCTGGGGACCTGTGTGCGGGGCTCAGGTTTTTTGTTTTGGGTCTACAGGTGGAGAGCTCTTCATGCAGCTGGAGCGTGAGGGCATTTTCTTGGAGGACACAGCATGGTCAGTGACTGGAGTAGCTAGGAGTCCTCCCACAACCAGAGCCCACTCCCTACTGCGGCCCCCTGCGGGGAGAGGCTGGAACTTGGGTAACTGGGAGCCCCGCCCAGAGCCCGCACTTCTGCTGTGTTGGGATTGTTTTTGTACACTCCCAACCTTCCGCCCAGTGCCCGTCCCGCCCTTGGTGTGTTTGTACAAAGTCTGTGTTGAAAGGGCTTGCTCCAGTTGTGCAAACACTGCAGAGTACGGCTCTTTGGAGGGAGTGCATAACTGTGTTGAAAGCTGGTGGGCACCCTTGTGTCAGGGCACCGTGGTAGAGCCAGCCTGCCAGCGCCAGGATCTGAAGGAGGTGGAGGTGGGAGCATGTGCGCAGCAGGAACCGGGTGCAGGTTGGAATATCTGGTAGCTGACATGACTCAGCACCCTGCATTGTGGATGCTGGGCGGGGCACTCCAGAGCTCACCGTGACCTGCTGACACCATGGTTAACACCATGGTCCTCAGCTACGCAGCGTTGGAAAGGCAGCCAGCTTCCTCCTGGTGAAGACTAGCAAGGGCGGAGGGGTGGTAGCGGGGACCAAGAGGGAACTCCAACATGGGAGGCAGGTGAAGTGGGAATAGCGGGGGGGGCCTAGATGAGGTCCCAGAAAGGGGAATGTCAGCCAGGAGCCAGCCAGCCTGAAAGAGGAGGGCCTGTGCCAGGGTGTGAGTGGTGCAGAGGTTCTTGTGCCATTAGGGTGCCCACAGCATTTCCCAGAGTCCTTCTGGCTCCTCCAGGCATCAAGTTCTCCTGCCTGGCGGGAGCCATCCTGCTGGTTTGACATGGATGGCTGGGGAGAGCCGCACCCCCCACTGTCAGGGTTGTACCGACAGCCTCTTTCCTGCCTGTGCTGCAGCTTCTACCTGAGCGAGATCACTTTGGCCCTGGGCCACCTGCACTGCAATGGCATCATCTACCGGGACCTCAAACCAGAGAACATCATGTTGAATAGCCAAGGTATGGAGCCTCAGCGGTGGGGCTGGGTTGGGTGTTGGGGGCCCAGAGAGCCCTGGTTAGGGAGGTTCTGATCCATGAAGTCTCATCTCCCTCAGGGCACATCAAGCTGACGGACTTTGGACTGTGCAAGGAGTCAATCCATGAAGGAGCTGTCACCCACACCTTCTGTGGGACCATTGAGTACATGTAGGTGCCCTGGAGACCCCCCTCCCCTCACACAGCTTCCCTCATGGGACCCTGCCCCAGAGACCCATTTCCCCCACTACTTCTTCTGTGGAACCCTGCCTCATGAAGACCCCCTCCCCTTACATTGCCTCTCTGGGGTGCCTTGGGGTGGTCAGTGGCTGGCCCAGCAGCTCAGGGTGTCTGTGCTGCCCCTAGGGCTCCAGAGATCCTGATACGGAGCGGGCACAACCGGGCCGTGGACTGGTGGAGCCTCGGGGCCTTGATGTACGACATGCTCACTGGATCGGCAAGTCTTGCTCGTGCTGTTAACCTGGGGGTGGGGGGCAGGAGCCACAGGCTCATGATCCTTTGCCTCAAATGGCATCTTTCCCTGCCCCAGCACAGACCTTTGCTCAGCTCAGTCCCCCTGCCCCAGGTTCAGCACCCTCTTGTGTCCCCTACACCCCTGATACTGAGCCCTGCCCCTCCCCCAGCACGGCCCTCCATGCCGCTGAAGTCCTCCCTTGGCTGGTGCTCACCCCCTGCCCTGTCCCTGCGTTCAGCCCCCTCTGCACTTTCTTTGCAGCCTCCCTTCACGGCTGAGAACCGAAAAAAAACCATCGACAAGATCCTCAAGGGGAAGCTGGTGCTGCCGCCCTACCTGACCCCCGACGCCCGCGACTTGCTCAAGAAGGTGCCGCCCGCCCCCTCAACCTGGTGCACTCCCTGGCTAGGTTCCTGGCACCCACCCTGTCTGACGGTGTTGCCATCTCCTTCACTGCCCCTCCCCAAAGGAGCCAGCAGGGCCTGATCTTGGACTGGGGCTTTTGTATGAGTCTCACTGAGATGGTGGCTGCTAGATGTGGGAATCAGGGCGGGTGAAAAGGGAAGCCCCTCAGTGTGTGTTTGTGTGAGCAGCCCCCCACCCTCATCCATTGGGCTTTGCTCCCCAATGGCCCCTCTGACTCAGTTCTCTTTCTTTACAGTTCCTCAAGAGAAACCCCAGCCAGAGGGTTGGGGGTGGGCCGGGTGATGCGGCCGATGTGCAGGTAGGTAGGTAGGGTGGGGCTGCACAGAAGGGAAAGCAATCTCTAGAGGTGGAGGCGGGGCAGTATGTGGCCCCCGGAAAGGGGGATTCTCTGCCTTAGCTTCCACCCATGGGCACAACAGAGTCCATGGGGAGGCAGGTCTCTTGTGCTCCCCTCCATGTGCCATGGCACTGGATGGCGAGTGGGGGCAGGACCTCCTCTCCACATGTGCACAGGCTGGAGCCCAGTCTCACCGCACAGGGGTGGGCAAGTGCCTGGAGTGGGCAGCCATTAGGCTTTTGACCCCTACCTTTGTGTCTGTCCCTGCAGAAGCAGCCGTTTTTCCGCCACGTCAACTGGGATGAGCTGTTGGCACGCAAGCTGGACCCGCCCTTCAGGCCCTGCCTGGTACTGCCCTGCCCCCTGCCCCCAGTCAGCCCCAGCAGCTGGAGAGAGCCAGCCCACTGCTCCCCACATCTCCCAGCCCAGTCTGGGCTGAGCCTGGACCAGGCCTGTCTTGGTGTCTCCCAAGTGGCAATAAATCATTCCTAGGGGGGCCTCGCAGCTCCCCGCACCCTCCCTGGGCTGGCAGTGCACCCATAGGGTTCCCTGCAGCAGCCCTCCCAGGAGAGGAGGGGAGACTGAGACAGTGATGGAGAATGGGACCCAGGTGTCCGGGACAGCTGTTCAGGGTTCTCAGCCCTATGGGGTCCTGCTCCCAGCTCCCAGCTCCCTGTGGGAGGAGAGCCTGGAAGGAGAATGGGAAGCCAGATCCTTGATGTGGCAGGCTGGCTGTCATCCCGGTGGTGGTCACTGATAACGGGCTGCCACTTCCTCCCGCCCTGCAGCAGTCGGATGATGACGTCAGTCAGTTTGACACCCGCTTCACTCGTCAGACGCCCGTGGACAGTCCTGATGATGCCTCCATTAGCGAGAGTGCCAACCAGGCCTTCCTGGTAAGGGCTTCCAGGAGAGAGTGCTAGGAGGGGGAGGAGCCTGCAGTGCCCAGCCCTGTTCTCAGCAGGGGACACTGTGACACCAGGGAGGGGGAGGAGCCTGTGGTATCTAGCCCCGCCCTCCCCATAGGGGGCACTTACACAAGGGAGGGGGTGGAGCCTGTGGTGTCTAGCCCCACCCTCCCCATAGGGGGCACTGTTACACAAGGGAGGGGGTGGAGCCTGTGGTGTCTAGCCCTGCCCTCCCCAGCATAGGGTGCTGTGACACCAGGGACAGGTGTTTGAGGCATCCCTGCTACTCTGAACTACCTGCTCTTTGCAGGGCTTCACATATGTGGCCCCATCGGTGCTGGAGAGCATTAAGGAGGGCTTCTCCTTCCAGCCGAAGGTGCGTTCCCCTCGCCGCCTCAACAGCAGCCCCAGGACGCCTGTCAGGTATGTCTGGGGACTCTTGCAAATGAGGTGACTGACAAACAGGGCTCCTTCCCTCTAGGGGCACTGGCTTCTGTCCGGCTCCATGCAGGAGAATGAATTGGGGCAGGGGGCTGGGGAATAGTATCTGGGGCCTTTCCCCTCTAGGGGGCACTGGCTCTGATGTAGGCTTTCCCAGCCCTAGTGATGTCTCTCGCTGTGTGGGGCTGTGGATCTGGAGGGCGGTTTGGAGTGGGGAGGTAGTGATAAGGTGCAGAGCTCTTGATCTCAGGGTTCCCATGGAGGGGGTGGGCTGGGGCTGTGGATTAGGGTTTTGGAGTGGCGGGATCCAGTGCCAAGGTGTGGGAATGTTGATCGCAGGCTTCCGAGGCCTGGCATCTTGTGGGGGATGGGTTGGGGGCTGTGGATTTGGGTGTGGGGAGGGGAGGCTCCTGTGCAAGGTGTGGCACTGTCAATCATGGGGTCCCCCCCATCAGCTGTGGGATGGAGGTGGTGCTTGGGTGGCACCCATGCCAGACACAGGCCCAACTCACTCACTCCTTCCCTTGTTGCTTTCAGCCCGGTGAAGTTCTCTCCCTTTGAGGCCTTCAAGCCCAGCCTGGGCACGGAGCCCATGGAGGTTGGGCCGCTGCCACCGCCCCCACCGGAGGGCACGGCTCCTCTGCCCATCAAGACGCCAACTGGCACCAAGAAACAGAAGGGGGGCCGAGGGCGGGTGGCAAGGTAGCTTGGAGTTGGCACACGCCCCTGCCTGGGCGGAAGGATCATCTTGGGCCGGCGGGAAGTTCCTCGGGAGGTGCCCAGCCTGTTGGTGACCCGTGAGGCGGGCAGGAATCCTGGCAGCTGAGTGGGACTGGGAAGCCTCGAGGCCTGCAGCCTGGGTGGATTCATGAGAAGACGCTTTGCCCAGGCTGCTCCCCCAGCAAGTGGGGCAGCCTTGACTGGGAGGGGTGGGGGGAGGGGTACAGGAAGTGCTAGATGGGTCCTGAATGGCCCCATGGCCCCAAGGCTGCAGCCCCCAGCACAGGGCTTTTACCCCTTTCCTTGGTGCTCTGTTTTTATTGCTACAAATCATGTTTGGGGTGGGGTGGGGAGGCGGCAGAGCCTGGCATGGTGCTGTTGCGGGCCATAGCGGGGGGAGGGGGAAAGTGAGAAGAGCACGGGTAGGTGCGTGTGTGGTTCCGGGGGCTTACGGTGCTGGGGAGAAGAGGCCATAGGGGGTATCAGAGCCCCTAAGAAGTGTGTGTGTGTGTGGAGGGTGCGGTGTGTGTATGTGTATGGGGGGGTGGGGGTGCAGCAGTGGTACTCAGCACTAGCAAAGTGCCCAGGCTCTGCCTTCCCTGGGGTGGGAGGGTTGACGGCTTGCCTGCTGTACCCCACGTTGCCACGTGGCCGGGTCTGTGCCAATAAAGCCTGGATTGGACTGCACTGTGCTCATCCCTTCTTGTGGGGTGGGGTCGCTGCTGCCCCCTTGCTGGCTGCTCCATGGTGTGGGGGAGTTGTTCAGTGGGAGAACCTTATATTCTGCTCGCATGATGCACTGAGTTGAGTGGGAGGGTGGGGGGTTGGAGAGCCTTAAGGTCACTCTCCCTTCCCCTCCTGCAGGGGTCTGATTTGCAGCAGGCCCTGCCCCTCTCATCTGGCCCCACCCTTTGGGCTCAATAAGGCTGCTGAGTGTGCCACGGTGTGGGTAGAGCTGCCCGTTTATTGGTGCCTGATGGAAACAGAGCCAGGCCCCCCATGCTGTGGTGTTACATCCTGCCTCCGGGCACAGGCAGTGGGGGGCAATAGAGTCCATGCAGAGTCTGGGGAGCTGGGAGCTGTCCATGCCCCACTTGGGCTGGCTCTTCTGGCATGCAGTTGGCAGGGGCAGGGTTGTGGCGTGGGGGGGGGGGGGGACCATTGTAGCCCCATGGCAAAGAGGGAGAGCTCTGTGGGGATGAGGGGAGCAGTTCATACCAGCGCCTTGGGGCAGGGGGCTGGGAGCAGAGGTCCCTCTCCAGCTTCCCCAGCAAGCAGGTCGGGGGGCTTGCAGTCCCCCTGTTGGTCTGTGTCCTTCCCTCAGCTACTCTAGAGGGCGGTGACATGCTGGCGGCTGCCCCCCTCGGCGGCGCTGTCCTCCCAGGTGGCTGTGCCAGAGAAGGAGTGCAGGTCGCTGAGCAAGCCCCCGCTGCTGGTGCCTCCCACTTCCTCTGCCTCTTCCAGGGCTCCATCGGGGGGCTGGCAGGGTGGGGTCCCCTCTGACACGTCGGTGCCCTCCAAGTTTTGCCGCTCTTGCCCTCCTTTGCCTTCCTCCTCATCCCCCTGCAGACTCTCCAGCTCTTCATCATCGTCCTCATCCTCTTCGTACTCATCTTCCTCGTCTTGGCACTGCCTCTCAGGAGGCACCTGCCCTTGCAGCTCGTACCAGCGCCTGGCGAGGGCCCCTAGCAGGCGACGGGGCTGACATAGGCGGCGTGGGTGATACCTGCCATCAGAGTCGTGGCTCAGCTTGCGCCAGGCCAGGGCCAGCACCAGGAGCAGCAGCAGAAGCAGGAAGACCAGGAAGCCCACGATCGCATTGTGATTTTTTGAGGAGTTGTCTGTGCCCAGAGCTGCCTCCGGTAGGATCAGGAGCAGCAGCCCTACAATGAGTAGCCCCTGCGGGGTGTGGACGGTGGCGTGCTGAGGGAGGAGGGAAAGCGAGAAGGTTAGCGACTGCATGGGCAGGCAGTTGTGGACAGGGATTCCCCATCCCTGTGCTTGGCACAGTCACCCAGTGCCCCCTCGCTCCCGGCTCTGGCACGGTTCTGCCCGCACACGTCCTGATCGCTCCTCTGCCTCCTCCCCCAAATGCCCTGGAGACTGACTGGAGACGGGGCCATGGCTACCCCTCGCCCAGCCACCCACGACAGCTCAGGCTGTCCCAGTCAGGGCACGATACCAGCCTCACCCACACACCCAGAGGCAGGGATAACCGGACAAACCCACTTATGGCGGGGGGGGGGGTTGCTACAGAGGGTGTCAGAAGACCTGTGGCTCAAAGCCCAAGACTGGGTGCTCTGGGATAGGATGGGGAGGGTGTAGAGCAGGGGTCCTCAAACTACGGCCCGCGGGCCGGATACGGCCCGCCAAGGTCATTTACCCGGCCCCCGCCCCTGCTGCGGCCTGCCCCATGCGTCTGGGGCAGCGGGGTGGCCGCGGCCAGGGCAGGCTGCCGGTCTCCCACCCACCGGCCGCCTCGACTTCCCGGCCCAGAGCCGACCCCGCCCCACTCTGCCGACAGCGTCGGCCTCCCGGCACGGGGCCAGGATCGGACTCCATTGCCGGGGTCTGTCTGCCCTGCCGGGCCGCTTTCGGTCCCCGCCGGTGCTCCCTCCCAGCTGTGCAGGCTGCGGCCGGGCTGGGGAGATTCAAATCTCCCGCCCTGAGCATGCGCAGATACAGCGTGCTCAGGGCGGGAGTGGCCTGGCCGACAAGCAGCTCTGCCGGCCGTCGCTGTAGTTCCCAGCCTCCGGCCAGGTAAGGGGGCTGGAGGGAGGCCTGGAGAGGGGTGGGGGGGACAAGGAGACGGGCCGGGTTAGAGGGGTGGGGACGGGGACAAGGAGACGGGCCGGGTTAGAGGGGTTGGGGGGAAAAGGAGACTGGCCGGGTTAGAGGGGTGGGGGGGACAAGGAGACTGGTGGGGCTGGGGAGGGGTGGAGGACAGTGTTCCCTTTAAGCTGCGTGGGTGCGTGGCCGTGCAGCGGCCGTCACAACCCCCACGCAGCACGGAGGGACCCCCGTGCAGGCCGGCAGCCCCCACTGCCCCCTCCAGACCCCCGGGGCTGCTTCCTTTCTCTTCCCTGCCTTCCTTTCTCTTCTTTCTCTTCCTCTT
>ML686025.1:238759-320510 GCA_007922175.1 Pelusios castaneus | reverse complement strand
CGTGTTGGCTCCTCCCCCTCCCCCAGTGTCACAGGGAGGGGCCAGGCAGCATAGTCTCCTCCTTCCCATGTCATAAGGCAGGGTTGGGCTTGGGACAGCAGTGGGATGCCATACATACCCCAGGGGCAGTGTTGATGCTGATGCTGGGCACCATGGCAGGTGTGGCCGTAGCACTAAGGCGCGTGCCACTGCCAGTGCTGGAGGTGGGGCGGCTCTCATGTAACACATTCTTCTTGCTGACTTTCAGGTCTCGCTGCTTGCTGGGCACATAGGCTTCACGCAGCGAGATCAGCACAGGGCCCGCTGTCTTCCCAGCCACCCACTCCTCAGCCTCCATGGCCGCTTCTGGCCCAGCTGTGTCCGGGTACAGATCATCCTGGAACAGGTCCGACTGCAAGGGGGAGAGACACACAGGATCTGCCATGCAGCACGACACTGTAGAATTGCCAGCCACCAGGGAGGAGGCTGCCCTCCAAATCTGGGCAGCCCCATGACCAACAAGAGCTGCGGTTTGGGTGCCCCCAACACCACGATGCTGGTTCCGGAAGGAGCTTTATCAGGGGAGTTAGCTCCTTCCTCTGAAAAGTACCATTGGGATAGCCACCAGACATAACACGGCCAGCTCGGCACCCAGCCCTGCTTCCAAGGCAGGGGGACTAGAACAGGGATGTTTGCCCCACCCTGTTTTGACCCCCCAAACACAGTACCCCCTGCCCCTGTTTCTCACTGGGGGGTGGCTGTGCCAGCCACTCACCTTCCTTGGCACTGTCATGATGATGGGCTCACACTTGCGCTCATGAAGCTTGTAAAATCTGCAGAGTTGGGGGGCACAGGGGTTAGCAAAGCAGGAGCCGCCACCCCCTCCCCCCCGCCATAGACTCAGACTCTAAGGTCAGAAGGGACCAATATGATCATCTAGTCCGACTTCCTGCACAACACAGGCCACAGAATGTCACCCACCCACTCCTGCAACAAACCTCTAATCTATGACTTATTAAAGTCCGCAAATCATGATTTAAAGACTGACATACAGAGCACTCACCAGCAAATGAATCATGCCCCATTCTACAGAGGAAGCCGCCCCCACCCCACTCCCCAACCACCAGAGCCTTTGCCAATTTGCTCTGGGGGAAAATTCCTACTCGACCCGAACATGGTGATCAGTTAAACCCAAAGTATATGGGCAAGATTCAGTCAGACAACCCAGAAAAAATTCTCTGTAATAACTCAGAACCCACCCAGGAGCCAAAGATCAGTCAATTGAGAAACTAGGCTGCCCCTTATACCATCCTCTCCATAAATTTATGAAGCTCAGTTTTGAAACCAGGTAGGTTTTTTGCCCCCACAGCTCCCCTTGGAAGGCTATCCCAGAACTTCACTCCTCTTATGGACAGAAACCTGCATCTAAGTCTAAACCTCCTAATGGCCAGTTTATATCCATTAGTTCTTGTGTCCACATTGGTACTGAAATTAAATAATTCCTCTCCCTCCTTGGTATTTATGTATGTATTTATAGAGAGCAATCATATCTCCCCTCAGCCTTCTTTTGGTTAGGCTAAACCAGCCAAGCTCTTTAAGTCTCCTCTCATAAGACAGGTTCTCCATTCCATGGATCATCCTAGTAGCCCTTCTCTGCACCTGTTCCAATTTGAATTCATCTTTCTTAAATATGGGAGACCAAAATTGCACACAATATTCCAGATAAGGTCTCACCAGTGCCTTGTATAATGGTACTAACACTTCCCTATTTCTGCTGGAAATACCTCATCTGATGCACCCAAGAACTGCATTAGCTATTTTCACAGTCACATCACATTGGTGGCTCACAGTCATCCCACGATCAACCAGTACTCCCAGGTCCTTCTCCTCCTCTGTCACGTCCAACTGATGTAACCCAGCTTACAGGAAAAGTTCTCATTATTAGTTCCTAAATGCATGACCTTGCACATTCCACTTTAAATTTCATCCTATTTCTATCACCCTAGTTTACAAGGTCATCCAGATCTTCCTGTATGATATCCTGCTCCTTCCCTGTATTGGCAACACCTCTCAGCTTGGTGTCATCTGCAAACTTTATTAGCGCATTCCCACTTTTTGTGTCAAGGTCAGAAATAAAAAAGTTAACTAAGATTGGTCCCAGGACTGATTTCCTGAGGAATTCCACTAGTAACCTCCCTCCAGCCTGACGATTCACCTTTTAGTATGACTCTTTGTAGTCTCCCCTTTAACCAGTTCTTTACCCACCTTCTCTTATTCCTCCCCTGAATCTCCTTCCCCCACCCCTCATCTCCCAGATTACTGCATCCCTACACCCAGCATCACTCCCTCTGCCCCCACCACTCACCCCCAGTCCACCTCTCACCACCACCCCTACACATGCCGTTTCGGGAGCCCGCACCTGGCAATCTCACACTTGCTGACATCCAAACCTCGCTTGGGCATCCAGCCCATGCCACGCTGGGGCTCCTTGCTGGTGAAGGTATTCAGGAAGTGGATGTAGGGGGGCTCCTCTGTAATCTCAAAATACCGGATGCTTGAGTCCCCCTAGTAAAGGGAAGAAAGGGACAGAGAGAAAAAGGGGGAACATATGGGGCTTCATCATGCCAATCAATATCCAGGGACACTGGTAGTGCCACCTCCCCCCAAAAGGCATCTCCTTAGGTGGCTGGGGCAGGGTGCCATTTCCTTGTATGGATCAGGACTAGCTGGCCCCAGCCTTTTCCCTCTGGAGCCACAGGCTGTCCCTAACATGGGAACCCCAGTGTTAGCCTGACGGGGCAGGGCCCAGCACAGGTTGACATTTCCCCGATGGTGGGACCCTACCTTGCCACAGACATAGACGACGCTGGTGTCGGGGTCGTAGAAGGGCAGCAGGGCTCCATTGCTGGAGTCCAGCTCCTGTAGTGCCATGGGCTCTTCCAGGTTCTCCTGCAGGGGGGATGAGGAGGGGAAGGGATGGTGAGGGAGAGTTCACGCCCCTCCCATTCCAAAGGCCCATTACCCAGAGCCCCTCCCACCCAGACACATGCCCAACTACCCCCCCCCCCCCCCAACACTAGGAGGTTAGGAGGTTTATTTCCTACAGCCATGCTTCAGGGCTTTGGAGTCAGGAAGGATCCACCCCCTGCCCTGGAATCTCACCCCCCATGAGGACGGGCTGGAGTAAGCCAATAGATTGATCAGCCAGTGGGGAGCCCAGCTGCCTCTCTCCAGCGTTATCACCAGTGCAGCTGCCAATGATGGATCCCCGGCCCCAGGGGTTAAGGGAAGGTGGGCAGGGCTGGACTCTTGGCCCTGCTCATAGGAGATGCTGGGTCTATGGGGCAATCTAGAGCCTTGCATCACAATTCTGCACTGTGGGAGCATGACTGGCACACCTCCCATCCCAGGAGACCCTCCTGGACACCCCTGTCCCCATGTCCCAGAACCACCCCCAGCTTACCGGGTCCCAGAGTGCCAGCTGCCGCTCACTCATGCGGCTGAAGCCTGTGGTGAAGACTTTGCCATCAGCCAGGAAGATGGCACGCATGGGCCGTGCTCCCTCATGTGCCCGCTCCTTCTCCTGGCAGGGGAGACAGCAGGGTGAGGCAGATGAACTGACAGACTGCCCCTCCAACCACCAGCTTCCCCTGCATGGCAAGAAAGTCCCAGGGCTCACTCCTCAACTCCAGGAACTTCAGTTTCACTGGAGTAAAGGAGTCAGGAGGGGACAGACTCCCCCCCACCTCAGCATTAAAGGCTCCAGCTTCCCCCTTCAAATACCCCCCACTCCCTATAACAGGCCTCCTACACCCCGACCCCATCCTGGGTCACCTCTGGGCCCCACAGCCACACTTAACCAGGGGGATGAATAGGTGTAGAGAGCAGAGAAGGGGAGGGGAAGCCCCAGGCAATGCTCCTCCTCGGGTCAGGGAGAACGCAGTGATCATCACACAGAAGCTGGAGATCTGGAGTGCAGGGCATGTCCGTCCTGCCATTATCAGCCCACACCAGGGGTCCGAAGAGGGATCCGTACCGCCACAACCACGCCTCGGCGGGGGTCCACGATGCGCACGCTCTTGTCCTTGCAGGCAGAGCAGAAGAGGCTGCCATCGTGGCTCCAGCTGATGTTGTAGATGAGGTCAGGGTGCATGCCATCCAGGTGGTACAGCTCCTCGGCCGTGCCCACATTCCACACGATCACCACGTTATCACAGCCTGGGGTGGGACAGGGCCATGACACACAGATACCCAGAGACACTCCCGACCCTCCCTCCACCGGGCCCACATTCCGCACAGTCACTGGGCATGGTGTGACGTACATGAAGAGGTTGATAACACTGCCCTATTCACTTTCTCTGCACCAGACACAATTTAATAGACCTCTATCATATCCCCCTTTAACTGTCTCTTTTCTAGGCTGAAAGTCCCAGTCTTTTTGATTTCTCCTCATATGGAAGCTGTTCCAGACAATTAATCATTTTTGTTGACATTCTCTGTATCTTCCCCATTTCTAATATATTTTTGGGGATGGGGTGACCAGAACTCCACACAATATTCATAGTGTCAACATATCATGGATTTATGTAGCAGCATGATGATATTTTCTGTCTTATCACTTATCATTTTCCTAATGGTTTCTAACACTATTATCTTCTTTTGATTGTCACAGCACATTGAGTGGAAGTTCTCAGAGAAGAAGACACCAAGATCTCTTTCTTCAGTGGTAACAGCTAATTTAGACCCCGTCATTTCATACATATAGCTGGGTTAATGTTTTCCAACGTGCATTGCTTTGCATTTATCAACACTGCATATTTCGTAGTCCAGTCATCCAGTTTTGTGAGATCCCTTTGCAACTCTTCACAGTTTGTTTGAACAGAAGAACGGCCATACTGGGTCAGACCAATGGTCCTTTAACCCAGTACCCTGTCTTCCGACAGCGGCCAATGCCCACTGCTTCAGAGGGAATGAACAGAATAGGTGATCATCAAGCGATCCATCCTGTTGCTAATTCCCAACTTCTGACAAACAACCACCCCTGCCTATCCTGGCTAATAGCCATTGATGGACCTGTCCTCCATTGGACTTAACCATTCTGAATAATCTGTATTGTCTGGAAATGCTGTCATCTCTCTGCTTATCCCTTTTCCCAAATCTCTTATGAGCATGTTGAAAAGCACTGGTCCCAGTACAGATACCTGGGGGGCCCTACTGTTTGCTGCTCTCCCCTGTGACAATGGACCATTTATTCCTACCTCTCATCTTCTCTCTTTTATCCACTTCCTGATCCGGGAGAGGACCTTCCCTCCTATCCCATGGCTGCTTACTTTACTTATGAACCTTTGCTGATGGACCCTGTCTAAAGACCAACAGTCCCAAGTACACTATATCCACTAGAAAGACAACAGAGTCCTGTGGCACTTTTAAAGACTAACATGCGATAAATAAATCTGTTAGTCTTTAAAAGTGCCACAGGACTCTGTTGTCTTTCTACAATAGACTAACACGGCTACCCCTTTGGAATTTATATCCACTAGATAAGTGTTTCTCAGTGACCGGTCTGTGGACTGGCACCAGTCCCTGAGATTTCCCTGACACAATACAGGAAGCAGGTCCCTGGTATCAAAAAGGTTCAGAAACTCTGCACTAGATCACCCTTGTCCACCTGTCTGTAGACACCCTCGAAGAAGTCTAATTAACTATCTGCTAGTCATCTAGAACAAAGCCTTCCACACATCTCCGCTCCTGTTGCCCCCCTGCAGGGAGCCCACCATGTCCTGTCCCATACACAGAATCTCAGGGGGGCCTGTACCTGCACTGAGGAGGACATTGCGGGCGGTCGGGTGCCAGGTGATGATGCCCACACGTTTCGAGTGCCCCTCCAGGGCCACCACAGGCTCTGTCAGGGGCTGGGTCAGCCCATTCTCTGGGATCTGCCAGACCTGCCGGGGTACAAGGGTCAGATGGGAGCCTGCACCCTTCCAGAGAGCCCACCCTACTGTGCCCCCTCACCCCACCACCGAACCTTTTCACCCGACCCAGGGCAGTTGCTCCATCTGCCACTGCGGGCATGCCTTCACCCCCCCCCCCCCCCCACCACACACACCCACACCTGGGGCGGAGAGAGATCACCCATCACACCCAATTCAGGAGGAGCTGGCTGCCCCAAACCCTTCCACCCCACAGAGCCATCCCTGCCCGTAGCCTCCTCACCATAACAGTACAATCCTCAGAGCCACTGGCGATGACCAGATCATTGTGTGGGCACCAGTCGATGTCCAAGACAGGGGCCATGTGCCCACACACCGTAGGGTACGACTTATCAATGCGCCCCGTCTGGGGGAAAAGGGGCAGTCACAAGAGATTCCTCCCCAATCTGCAGACAAAGCCTTCAACCCTGACCCACAACCCACTGCTATTCCAGCCCTGGACTTTCCCTCAGCTCTGCCTATGACCCGCCTTCCCAACCCACAGTCCCTACTATCCCAGCCCTCTGCTCTTCCTCTACACCTGCAATCCTGTTGATTTTGGGGAGGAGGGGGGTATTTGCTGGGGTGCACAGGTGACACAGTTGAGACAAAACTCATTACACCCGTGAGTGATGAAATTCCAGGAAATCACCTTCCCAAATCACATGCCACAAGGGAACAGTGGGTGGGGGTAGGGAATATTCCCTTAAAGACATTGGTCCCACACAGATGCATTCTCCCACCCACACCGCTAGCCATATTTCTTTCGGCCCTCATCTCTTCCAGGGTACAGGGCATTAGCATCACCAGTGCAGTGAGCTGGTAGGGACTCAGCTCCTGCCCCCTGGCCCCCCAGTCACCTTGAGCACTGGCAGCACCATGAAGGCTCCTCCCCCGCTGGCCTCCACGATCACAGCCACAAACTTGGGGTTGACGGCACAGAAGCTGCTGTCCCAGGTGACACGGGAGACCCGGATGTCATCGTAGCACTGGTCATTCTTGACGGGCTGCCCAAAGACGTGGCGGAACTTGCTCTGGCGCACAACCTTCCGGAACGACATGGCTGGGGGGTGAGAGTCAGAGAGTCCAGGCCTGAAATGCAGCCACTTCTGGGGTAGGATGTAGCAGCTGATTTATACACTCAGGATCCCTCACCCAGCACTGAGTGGCAGCTGCCTCTGAGGTTGAGCTCAACTGCTTTCTATACAGGATCCCCTGCCCAGTGCCAAGATGCAGCTGCCTCTAGGGTGGAGCATGGCAGCTGTCATTGCACAGCAATGTTATATAAGAGGTTAGGGCAAGAAGTGAAGGAAGTCTCCAGCACCACAGTACATGAGGGGTTGGGGGAGCAGAGACAAGGTTTTGTAGAAACTGCTCTTGAAGTATTGAGTGTGCAAGAGGGGCTGTCTGGGCCCCCCAGATGCCAATCTGCTGGATATGGGGGAAGCAACAACCCCACCACTTGGGGCATGGCCAGGAGTGAAGGCCCCATGTCAAGGGGTGACAGCCCCTCCACAAAATAACCCAGAATTCCTCCCTTACAGCCCCAAAGCTTTGTGAGGCAAAGGGGTCTGCTGGAACCAGTCTGAAATCCAGCCTTCCAGGGGCTCCATAACAGCAGGGTTCCTCCAGGGAGATTTTTTGGGGATGGGAGAGTCATTTCTCACCTCTGATGGGGTCGCCACACTCTGTCTGGTTAGACTGCCCCCTGCTGGAGACTCCTCAGCAAGGTGCTGCTGCAGAGGAAGATGGTCCAAGGGGTTTCCAGGGACATAGCTTAATGCGCATCCTTGCCCCACATTCAGATCACACAGACCAAGCACCCCTTGTGGACAGCATTTCTAGCTAAATGCCTATTTTCCCAGGTGCCCAACAGGCCCTGCAGGTGGGTGTCCCTGCTCAGAATACCGGCATCGGATCACGGCTCACAGCACTCTTGAATGGATGGGTAGGACGGGATCACCAGCCCCACTGGAGGGGGAAACTGAGGCAAGGGAGGGTCTGGCCCAAGGGCCTCCAGTGTCTTGGGGCAAAGCAAGCAGAAGGACACAGGACCCATATGGAGCTTGGTGAGGAAATGGACAGGGACAGTGGATGGAGGGTTGCAATGGTGTTTCCCACTGGGCAGAGGGCACATGACGGGGTGGGGCAGCTGGGGTGACATGCAGCCACCACAGGGATGGGCAAATGCAGCTAAGAGCTCACCGGGGCTGTGTGTGCCTCCCACTTTAAACAGACTCCCGCACAAGCAGACAAACCCCTCTTAAAAGAGGGGCCAGGGAACCGGCTTATCCACAGAACCACCCAGGGGCGAAAATGGCTGCTGGCTCCGTCCAGGAGTGGGATCACTCCAGAGTCAATCTGTGGGAGCCCAGCCTCCCTGCAACCTCTTGGACAGGGGGTGTCCAGAGTTGAGGGGCCAGAGTTCCGGGGCCCCTAAAAATAGAAAAATCCAGCGGCACGCATGTTCCGCCCTGCCCTGCCTGCTGGCAGGACCTACGCCCCACCGTTGTTAATCACAATACTTATTGTGTTATGCAGTGTTGGCTAGTATGTGACAATAATTGCTATAGACATAAAAGCCATATAAAATTATAAATATTTTTATGGGGCGATAACCGATGCATGTGGTACTGAGAAGTGGTTCCAAATGCCTACATGGGCTGGGGCCCACACATGCATGAAGGGGGCCCACACAATACTGGAAGGGGGGCCCCGAGATTAGGAGGGTTCCGGGGCCCATCATATTACACTTTAATCACTGGGGGTGTCGCTCCCGATTCCCACCCGGAGCAGGAACCGATCGCCAGGAAATCACAGCCAGGCCCCAGAGCCAACCAGGCAAACCCGGGCCGGATGGAGCAGGGGGTCGCACGCCGGGATGGGAGGGCAACATGCCATGAACTCTGCCCGGGTAGGGGGACCGAAAGGGAAGGGCGGAGACGCCCCGTCGAAGCAGGGCGTGCATCCCGGCACCCACCAGCAGGTCTATCCCCCCGCACCCCGGCGACCCCCTCCCGCAACCAAGCGGCCGCACTCACCGAGCGGGCTGGGGCGGGCGTGCGGGCGATCGGGGCCGCTCCCTGGCGGATGGAGGCGCCGCGGACCGGGCCGGCAGGAAGTGGCGGAGGCCGGGCCGCTCCCTTCACCTGCGTGGGCCGTGCCAGGCCTGGGACTGGCTGAGCTGCGATCGACCCGCCCCCGAGCTGCGGGGTGGACGGGCGGGTCAACCAGCGGGCGGGGGTGGGCTAGCACGGGCGAGCTAGCACGGGTGGGAATGAATCTGGACGGTGGGGGGAGGGGTCAGCAGTGCACGGGCGAGCTAGCGCGAGGGGATGGGTCAGGACGGTGGGGGACGGGAATGGGCAAGCCCGGAGGATGGGCCAGCACGGAGGGGGGGTGATCCAGACAGCATGGGAGTGGGCCGGGGACCTGGAGCGATGGACAACGTGTGGGGGATGGGCCAGCTCAATGGATCCTCTCCTTCAGCCACTCAGCTGGGGGCTGGCTGCCATGAACCCTCCCCCGCCACTAAGGAGCTGAGCATCCCCTTCTAAGCTTCCCTCATCAAACTGGGGGTGCGGGGAGAGGGAGGTCACTGTGTGAGGGGACTGGCTAGCTCAAGGGTGGTGTATGGGACCCTGAGCCTTTCCCCTCCAGGAAGCAGAGAGCTGCTGCCTGGCTCATGGGCATGGAATGGGACCAGGGGCCTTTCCTCTCCAGGGGACACGGGCTCCAGTCCGGACACACAGCTCTCCATGCCCCTTGGTGGAGCTCACTAAAAAGCACAGGATGCCCTCCTCTCCTGGAATGCATTTAATAAAACTAAATGCGGGACACGCTACATCATACAAACACATGCGTGGGGCTGTGTAGCACACAGAGCGTGTGAGACTTACGGCCATGGCCCACAGGTCTGTCTGAGTATCCCTCGCTGGGCCTTGGCCAGCAGGGGTCTGTCAGACACAATCCCTGGGACAGGATCTCCTTCACAGTACTGTGTGTGATGGCTTCTCTCCAGGGGTGACACCAGCTTTAATGCTACCCCTTCCCTAGCTGGATGGGCAGAGCAGCCAAAGAGCAGAGCAAAAGCTTGCTAGTATATGGGGTGAAGCAGGACAGGTGACGTTGCAGTATCTGGACAGGTTGCCCTGACCCACATGGCCACCAAATCCATGGAGTGGGACTTGACCTCATGGCAACTTCCTCTGCTACGTCCCAAGTGATGGATGACCATCGCACTCTCCCTGCAGCCCTGGATGCACACAGATGGGTTACCTACTCCAGCCTGGCCTGCATGCTGGACACCCTACTAGGGGAAAGAGCTACAGGGTGGTGGTGGGGAGCCTTATTCCTTGCTCCATCAGAAAACCATATGCCCAAGGGGTCAGAATTAAAGTGGTGGGGTGTCCTGAACCCATGGAGAGGTAGTGGGGCACAGTCCCTGCTGCCTAGTGGGTGTGGGGAGATGGGGATCCCTGGGACAGCCCCACGGCCTTAATTCTGACTCCTCTTCTGTGTGGTTCTGATGCAGCCACATGTGCTAAGAGGAGGCTAGGCTTGCTTTCTGCACTGGAGAGGTCAGGCTGCAGGGATCCAGAGGGGCAGAGTTACAGTGCCGCCTATACCCGCAGCTCTGGGTATCTGGCAGTCATGTGCACAACCACCATTGGATTAAAGCGCAATGACCTTGGACCCACACCTACAGCGAGATTACTGAGTGCAAATAGGCCCAAAGGGGCAGAGTCCCTTCACTGTTAATGTTTCCTGGCACCTGTGTGGGCTGGCAGCTGTAGCCACATCAGTGTTTGCCTTGCCTTGCCTAGCGCCAGGTATTCCAGGGACTTAACGGGTATTGACCTGCATGGAACTGGGCCTGGTTTACACCTGCTGAGAATCTGTCCCTGCTGGAGAAATGTGCTGTAGGGTATATGGGGGCAAACTGGGTCTTGGCACTGGTGTGACTTCCTCTGGTAGCTGCCCCGGATCAAGGCCCACCTTACACCACCCATTTACACAGGGCTTTGCATTACAGTTGTACAAAATCCCCCCCCCCCCCCCCCCCGTGCAGTCAGGGCTTGCCAAGGGAGCCAGGTTTCACTCAGCCGGTGACTGGACCTGTGCCAGAGGCAGGGCTGGTCTATGGAGGGAGAGTAGAGCAGGTTCTTGCCAGCAGGTTTAGGCTGAGATGGATGTCATGGGCGTGTCCTGGGAGCTCTTCCCAGACTCCTCAGTCAGAGCCGTGGCGAGGGAGGACCCACAGCCCTTGCAGATGTTGGAGCCAAAAAGGATGTAGATGAACGGGTTGACGGCGCTGCCAAGGTTGATCAGGTAGCCGAAGTACACCATGAAGGGGATCAATTCCCCCTTCCATTTGGCCAGGAAGATCAGCTGGGTGATCTGGAAAGGGAGGTTGAGCAGCACGTAGGCAGACAGGGTAGCAGCTACAATGCAGTAGAACTGGGTGGGGGGCTGGGTGTGGCGCCGGAAGGTGTAGGCCAAGGTGGCAGCGTGGGTGGTCATGATGATGATGAAGGGGAAGAGTCCCTCCAGCAGCACCTCCAGCAGGCGCAGGGGCTTCTCATAGCTACCGCGGTCAATGGTGCAGATGGGAAACCCGTGGGGCATATAGACCTTGGCGAAAATGAAGCCCTTGATGGTGAGGAGGGCGGCCAGCAGCCAGGTGCCCAGGCAGATGTAGGTGGGGAGCCGCAGGGGGCGGTGGCAGCGGTACCACAGGGGCAGGAGCACCATCAAGCAGCGGTCCACGCTGAGGGTGGCCAGCAGGAAGAGACTACAGTGGTAGCACAAGTCAATGATGAAATGGCGCACCTGGCACATGGGCCTGTCCAGCAACCATTCGTATTTCATGATGGTCTCCTGGATCTGCAGGACCGAGCAGGCGAGGAAGAGGAAGTCAGAAGTGGCCAGGCTTAGGATAAAGACGGACAGGCCCCGACGATGCCGCAGCTTCCAGCCCGTCAGCCAAATGATGAAGGCGTTGGCCGGCAGCCCGAGGGTCACGGTGCCAATCAGGAAGGCTGCCTGCCATATTGGTGGTGTAGATGTTTCTGTCTTGTTGCAGGCGTTGTGCGAGTCATTAAACTGATCCATCCACCCCCCTCACAGCCTCCTGGGCAGTGCCGGGTGAGTCAGCCTGCCAGTGGAAGGAGAAGAAAGGAATCAGGGCAGGGCCTCTCACCCAGACATTACTCCTAAGAGCTGCCTCATCCCCTGAAAGGGAAGCCCAGTCCAGTGGGTACAGCACCAGATGGAGACCAAGTTTTACCCTGGGCCGTGGCAACCTTAAGCAAGTAACTTCTCCCTGGTGCCTCAGTTTCCCTTCCTCACCCTGGGTCTATATGCTTTGGCTGCTCTTTGCAGGAGGGCCTGTCTATCGCTGGTTCTCCAAGTGCTAGGAGTAATAATCACACCCCTGTCTCCAGGGGGAATTTGCCCCAACTCATTGTCTGGGAGAGGCTTGTATGTGCCCTGAGAAGTGGGGTGTTGGGAGGGTGAGGGAAGTCAGGATCCCTGGGTCTTATTCCTGACTACTTCACTGCAGCCAGCTGCTCCTGTCATGGATCCTGCAGAGCTTTGGCACCACAGGGGTTTCTGTCTAACAGCACCACCCTTTTTTGCACTGATGGCCATGGGATTAGCTGGTTTCCCAGCTCCTTTGGGACCCCTGTAGGATAGGGAGAGGATTAGGAATGACCATTTACCTTGTCAGTGGTACTGTGCTGGTGCCCTAGCACAGACCTGCACCCTACTGAGCCAGGTACTCTGCAGATGGGCAGACCCCGCCCTCAGATGAACTCAGTCTAAACAGCCCAGAGAGACACAGTGTGAGAGGGAAAACTGAGGCACAGAGCAGTGGAAAATGACTTACTCAAGATCACCCCCCCGTTTGGTGTCAGAAACAGGAACAGAGCCCTGTTGGTCTGAGTCCTGGCTGATCCACTGGGCCACCCCCACCACACAGCCTTCTTGCTATCGGGCTCACATAGCCATGTTGGCATAGAACACTCCCTGGCCAGTAGAGGTCGCCCCATCCCAGGGACATGGACCTGGCTGGAGGGATCCAGCCATCACAACCTGGCTTATTTTGGCTCAGGGCCTGCTGTGAAAAGGCTGCAGCTGGAGTGCAGCTGCCTGCCTGTATGATCACATACATTGCTGTGAATGTATCAGCCAGGTAAATGCTCCTACTTCACAGATCCCAGCAAGAGGCCCACACACATGGTATGGTAATGGCAGGGAGAAAGGGGTCGCATGGATCCTGTGGGACTCCCTGCCACAGGACACATGGAACCCCAGGCCTCACTGTGTGCCGTGCCTAACTTGGAGACTCAGTTTCTCCTTGGTGCCTACTTCCATGCCTAGACATACAGACTCATGCCCACCTGCCTGGCAGTCGATTGAGATATTTCTCCCTAAGGCAGTGACTGATCCATTTAGTCTGAGCCCTGCAGAAGTGCCCCATATGCCAGCAGTGAGGGGAGACCCTGCCAGAGCGCTCTAGTCCTCATCTCCAGCCGGAGGTGGGGGATGGTGTCCTTTTCCAGCCATGGATGGAACAGGGCACTGTCAGGCTAGTCTGTGCTGGGCCTGGCCTCACGCCCCTGCTCACTCATAGACTTTAAGGTCAGAAGGGACCAGTACGATCATCTAGTCTGACCTCCTGCAAAATGCAGGCCTCAAGACCTCACCCACCCACTCCTGCAATAGGCCACCAACCTGCTGCCCTCAGTTAAGATTCCCCATCTTTGGAGCAGATTAGAATGTGCCTCATCATGAATAGAGCCTGGGCTACCTGCCCCGGCTGAACTGTCTGGAAGCAACGGGGCTGCGGAAAACGGGGAGGGGAAGAAGGTCTGGTTGAGGGATGAACCCCTGGAGCCTGGGGAGAAGCTGGGGCATTTGCCATGGAGTTCTGGGCCTGATGTGCAGGAAGCTCCTTCTGGACTGTGTCACAGGGGCAGGTTGAGTGTGTCTGGCTGGACCATCACAGCATGACTTCTTGCCCTTTCAGTCTGTGGATCCATGAGCCCCTGAACTGATAAAGCCCACAGCCATGCTGGGTATCTGCCCCCCGCACCGCCCCACCACCTGCACCAGAACAGCCATTCCATCCCTCTGCTGCAGACACTGGCCATCACACAGAAACACCAATGCTAAGGCAGCATTGTGATGTTGAGAGGCCAGATGCCAATTCTTGCCAAGTCCGCAGGCTGCCAGATGTCAACTCAGAACTGCCAGTCTTGTAGCCGAAGCCTAGACCAGCTCACCTATACAGCCGTTTTGCTCAAAACAGGGATTAATCCTGTAAGAATGTATTTAGTATTTAAACTCTGTGAAAACCTTTTAAGCTGCTGCGTGCATTCACCTCACTTGCAATGGCAGTATTCCATGCTGGAAGGAAATACACTTGTTTTGCTTTATAACTTTCGAAATGTTGAGTCTGAATTTATGAACTCAGGCCCTCCCCCCCCACCAATCCCTGATGATCAAAATCAGATAGGCTATCATGGAACATCCCAAAGGATTGGTTAATGGCCCTAGCAAACTGGAAAACAAACAGAGTCCTGCGGCACTTTTAAAGACTAACAGATTTATTTATCGCATGAGCTTTCGTGGGAGAAAAATCCCACTTCGTCAGACGCTCTCCCCAGGGAAGTCACCTATCCCTTCTGGCAGGGAACTGCGGCTCCCCTTGTCCCCAGGAGCTGCGGCTCTCCCTTGACCTATCCAGTCAACCTCTAAGTTGACTTAATAAGTTCGACTTAACTTTCTGAGTGTAGACATAGCCCTAATGCCTCCCCAGTGCCACGGGAGGGGGCATTTAGGAGCCCAGACACTGGGAAAGAGTGGCACCAGTAGCAGGAAGGAGGGTGCAAGTGAAAGACAGAGAACCAGCAGAACTTGTCTCCCAGCTCAGGGCTATCCCACGACCCAACTCTCAGGCTGGGAGAAGATATTTACCCACCGATGCCAAGATGCACCGTATGGCTCTGAGACGGCGACCATGGACAGTGCCACCTGGGTACTCAGTCACACGCTCCCTGTCTGTTGCCAGCCTGCCGAAGCAGGACCAGGCTGCAGAGCCAGCCAAGAAGAGCCCGGTGCCAGCTAATTAATGCCATTCGTGAAGCATTCATCTCACTCACCCCCCTACAAACTGCCACCAAAGGCTAAGAGCTCACCTGCGGGATGGACCTACCCTAAGTGGCCACAGCAATAATCAGGCAGCAAGACAATTCCCCAGGAGTCCAGTCCCTCTTTGATCCCTGGATGAGAGCCAGCAGGAGCTGGAGGTTGATTTATACTAATGGTGAGGAAGGAAGCCGCGGAGGGGGGGGCGCAGTGTCAGATGGGCGGGGAGGAAGACACATTAGGGCTAGGAGCACGTGTTAGCAGGAACAGGCTGTTGGGACCAAGTGCCTGGGTGGGTTTGGGCAGAATATGAATTAAGAGGGCAGTGTGGCCTGTGGATGGAGCACTGGAATGGGAGCCAGCAGATGTGCTCTGCCTGTATCCCACTGGGTAACCATGATCGGTCCCCTACTTGTTCCTCAGTCATGGGCAGACTGGCCTCTTCCAAGTCCCACCTCATGGGCCCAGAAGTGGTGCCCTGGCAGAAATGCGGTGCCTGCTCGCGCCAGTGCCCAGCAGGGGGTCATTTGGCCTGAGTGCAGTGGCCGCTTCCCCCTCCCGACGACCCCGTCCCTTCCCCACTACCCCTCTCCCACCATGTAGGCCCAGCATGCCCTGGCTCGGGTGCTTATGTAGGGCTGATTTTTAGTCCCAGTCCGTCACAGGCCTCAGTTTCCTCTCCCACCCTGCTTCTGGCTGGGCTGGTCAGACTGTAGTTCTTTATGGTAGCAGTTGTCTCAAAGATGGCTATCTAGCACCCAGCACAATGGAGGGGTGAGCGGGGGAGCTCACCGCAGTTGGATCCTGGGGCTGCTTCTGGTCTGCCACCCGCTAGTCTCCTTTAGGGGCCCTGAGGAGGGTGAATTCAGATCTATGGCTGATCTGTGTCCGTACCGTGCCATGAGTTGTGGTTAGATAAACGTGCAGAGCTAGCAAGATTGGGAAACTCAGCTGCAAATGCTGCAAAGCTTAGAGCAGGGGCCAGCAGTGGCACACAAGCTGATATGGAGTGGCACATGGGACCCTCCTCCTGAAGTGCCGCTCCTTCCCCAGAAAAGCCGGCAGTGGTGTCCCAGACACCCCTGCCCCATGCATGCCACAGAAAGGTGACACTCCAGGTAGCTTCTTTCTGGGGCATGCTTGAGGACCTGTCCCTGGGCACGCTGCAGATCAGGGGGCAGCTTGTTTCCAGGGCATGGCTGGGGACCCCCACCCCTCAATCCAGCCATGGCCACTGCTGAATTTTCAGATAGCAGCCACTTTTTTTTGGCAGAGGGAGCCACCAGCACGAGCTGAGGATTGGGGTTAGGGTCTGGCACAGGGATCAGCAAAGATTGCCGACCGCTAGGGCAAAATCAGGCAGGAGGTTCAGATCAGCTGCTCAGCTGGGATCTGACTCCAGGTGATCGACTTGGGGTTAAACAAAGGGAACCGTGGCCCTCAAGGCAACTTAGTGACAGAGGCCCCTTGCACTTCTCTCTGGGTGGGAATCCCCCTCATTCAGTGCCTCGTTCAGTGCCTGTCTGGGGCTGGGGTAGCAGCCCGTTCTGTTGGAGGCAGAGGGGTCCTTCCGGCCCTGGGGGCAGATCTGGAAAAGATACCCATTAGGGAACTGTGGGGACACCTCTGCCCAGATGCTGTGCCCATTTTCCACAGGAAATGAGGGTGACATTAAGCCTCATGGCTTCTTTGACAGTCATGTGCTGTAGGGAGACGGGGCAATTTCTAGGCCACCTGGGGAACCCTTTCCACTGGAAAATCCCCCAAGGGCTGATGCTGTCAGCTCTCCACCAGGGCTGGCAAAGAACCCAGGGGCTGGTTCTTTCTGCAGGCCTTTATACCTGCACAAGCCACTCCCTAATCAAACCAGGCAGTTGCTCACCCCCACACTGCAAGGAGCAGGTAGGGGAGAGAGAACCACGCCCACAGCCTGAAGAGCTGGTCCTGGCCCACTGATGTGAGCTGCGGACTGAGCACAGAGGGAGAAAAGGAGGAGATAAACATGCTGCTCAGCAACCAGTGACGGAGAACAGCAGACCAAGATGGTCTTATTTTTGAAGCGGAGTGGGGGAAAGTGAGTTTGGGTGAAAGGAAGAATGAGCATTTCTGAGAATTAGATCCCAGTGGGAGGCTGTGGGTGAGTTTGCTGATTGAGCAATTAAAGGGCAGCTCAGTCCACAGGATCCTCGATTAGTGCCTATTAGAAACTGCTGATGCTGGCATGGGGATGGGGAACCGAGGCAACGCGGTTTGTCCCAGAGTTTGCTCCACCTCCCATAGTGCAAGCCCCGATATTTGAGGCCTTGCTGGGTTATTTCCAATTCTGGACATGTGGCAGCATTTTCTTAGTGCAGTCCTGTTTATTTACTGAGTGTATCCTCACAGTTTGCCACACCTGTGCCAGCAGGAACAAGCGGCAGCAAACTGCTTCCTTGCTCAAAAATCCCCAAATCTTCCTCTCCAGCCAGTCCTGTGCCCAAGAAGCTCTACCTTGCTGGGCCATGCTCACTACTCCCTCTTTTCTGTCTGCTGCCTTTCTGCCTCGCACACAATTTATCAAGCAATCCCTTAGCCCTTCCCACCACACAGATTACTCTTCAGTTCAGGCTTTGCCAAGTGTCCGGTTGTTTTGAGCGGTGGCTTCTATTGTCTCCAGCTATCACTACATAAAAGGGTATGTGACAATCAGTATTGAGACCCCCTCAGTGGGAGAGCAGGGGATCTAGCTTCCAACGAATAAGCAATTGAATCAACTGGTTATACAAGGCCAGGTCTACACCATGGTGGCAGTTGACAGGAGTAACACAAGCTATGCAGAGTAGCTTATGTAACTCCCTTAGACTTCCTAACTCCTTTTCCGCATGATATCTTCACCCCACTGCACTGACAGGAAACATGCTTGCATCGACACAGCACTACTTCACTTGATGGGGGTGATTTTATTAAGTCAACCTCCAGATTGACTTAGCTGATTGTAACTGACTGCTAAGTCAGTCTGGAAAGATCGATCTGATGGCAGTGAATTTGCTGCTGTCACTGTAGACGTGGTCTAAGTATCACTCTACTATGAGGGTAGTGAATCAGGTCTTTTAGGAAAGCTGGGGACACCCTGGTGAGTGAGATCATTGCAAGATACCTGTAGTAGCAGAGCATGAGAAATCAGGAATACCCAGGGATATTAAGCTTTAAAGTCTGTGACCGAACAACGGAAGATACAGATTTTCCCTCAGATGGGCTGAGAAGGCAGCTAGTTCCATGTCTCCAGGGGTTAAAGTAAGGGGGAACACACTGGAACGCAGTTCCGGGGCTCACAAATTTGAGGGGCCAGAATTCCAGGGCCCCTAAAAATAGAAAAATCTGGTGGAACACATGTTCCGCTCTGCCCTGGCTGCTGGTAGATCCTACACCCCACCATTGTTAATCACAATACTTATTGTGTCATGCAGTGTTTGCTAGTTTGGGACAATAATTGCTATAGACATAAACGCCATATAAAATTATAAATATTTTTATGGAGTGATAACCGATGCATGTGGTACTGAGAAGTGGTTGCAAATGCTTACCTGGGCTGGGGCCCGCACATGCATGAAGGGGGCCCAGACAATACAGGAAGGGGGCCCGGAGATTAGGAGGGTTCCGGGGCCTGTCAAATTATACTTTAACCACTGCATGTCTCTAATAGAAACTGAGCACCGTGGCCACTAAATGATGTGGAAACCACATTACATATGAGCAGAGGTGTAGCTGTGGGTGGGTCTGGCTGGGCCCCGGCCCACTCCTTTGAAAGCAGGCCCACCCACTGCAGCCGCTCCGCTTGCTACAGCAACCAGAAAGTCTTGGGAGTCAGGCAGCTTTTGACTGCTTGCCTGAACATCCTGCTTCCAGCCACGTGACCGGAAGTCAGTTGTTCAGGAAGCAATGGGCTGAAGACTGCCTAATGCTCCAATCCCTTGTAGAAAATAAAACTACCTAGCAACTGGAGTGTTTGCAGCTTCCAAACTTCCTGCTTTTGGGAAGCAGGAAATGGCCTGGGCTCACCCAGGGGACTCACAGGCACAGCCTAGGCTAAAGCACCTTCAGAGCCTGTGAAAGTCAACGCTGGTAACTTTGGGGGCTGGGGACGGGAGTCGAAATGCTGGAACTTGGTGTGAATAAGAAAACTGCTTAGGCAAAGGTTGTGACTGGCTAAAATGAAAGTTTGAACCCTAAAAAGCAGGAGTGCTTTGGTTTCCTTTGAGGTCTCTGTCTTTTCCTTTTGCTTAGTATCACTGAAAGCAGGGGTTCCCAGACTTTTCCCTCTGAGCTCCACCTGTGCAGCTGCACCAGGAACTGTGGCTGGAGGGGGACAATATGGGGTCACATTCCCCATCCAGATTTGCTGCTTGGCTCACCTCCGCTATTGGCAAGCCGGGGTCATCGCTGATGGCAGCCCACTATTAGCACGTCTTGGGGGAAATTATTAATTTTAAATGATTGCAGTCCTATAAACGCTCACACTGTAACTAAACTATGGCCATGTTTCCTTTTCAGTTTAATGCAAACAGTTATAATGCGAGAACTTCCTAGCAATACGCCCTCAAAAAGATCTTTGAAACCAAATGGTTTTGACTCCACGGAGACTTGGAAAAAAAAATGCTGAAAGCAAAATGTGGCGTTCCACCAGGGAAAACACAACTGTGTACCACTCTGAACAATAAGCAAGCCAACAATGGTATCCACCTTGGGAACACAACACATTGTTTTAGTTGTTGATTTTAAAACAAAAGTGTTGTCCAACCTTGTATTCTATTGTGTGTTCATTTTTTTTTTTAGTGTGAAATCTGAATATCTGCACTGTGTAAGCAAAGCCCCAGAAATACTGTCTACTAATGAGAAAACAATCAAGTATTGCAATAAAAATGTAAATTAACTTACAGACCAGGCGCCTTCTTAATGGGATAGATGTGCCTGGTTCTCTTTGCACATTTTTTCCAGATGGGGACAGATGCAACGGAGTCTCAACCTGGCCTCCTCTTCAGTTTTAGTTAGTTTAGTTAGTCTCAGTAGTTAGTTTTGATTGCTGCCGGTGCCAAAAATCCAGCTTCACAGAGATACATTGCTGCACAAGGAAGGAGGGTGGGGTGAAGATGCTGTAGCTTGGCGAGGGATGGATGGGTGGGGAGGACACCATGGGCAGCCTGCAAAGGAGGTGGTTCCTAACACAGACAGCGGAGATGGGTGTGGGGAAGAGGACAAGTCAGTGCTCTGGAGACTCCCTCCTCACTGCAAAACATCCCACCCACACCCCACTGCTTGTAACTGACATGGATGGGGACAGCTCAGTGTGTGTGGCAGGGGAGGTCTCTGATTCTCCACCCTGCAAAATAGTAATCCCCCCCCTGCTTCCTGAAAACCAGACACTGAGGAAAGGAGGAGGACATTTTCCTTTCTGTACCTCTGCTCCTCCCCCTGACCCAAGCTCCCCCCCACTCAAAAAGTCCTCTCTTTCTGACCCTACCCCCAAAATACACCCTCCCCATGCAGGGCAGGTGGACAGGGAAGGGTCAGGAGGGGAGTGCAAAGATGCAATTTGGAAGGGCAATGACCTTACATGCCGCCCAATAAATGGATCACACAGGATTGTGTCCCGTTGTTTGGAAACCTTTAACTTAACTCTCTGGTCTTTACCTTATTCTTCATTTGCTGTCAACCATCTCAGTGCTGTTACCCTCACGTAACAGCTCTGGGGGGGCAGAGCCCCAGAATGAGCAGCACTACAACCCATAGTAGGTTACAACGTCACTCACTCAAATTTGGCCCCATTGGCCACCGTCCAGCCTCAGGTCATGATGGAGGGCCAGCAGGGTTACACCAGAGTGGGCAGCAGGGTTGATGGGGCTGTGTCTTCTCACGGCTGCTAGGAAGCTGGCCCTGCACCAGTACCTAACCCAGATCTTTGCGCTGTCACCCAGGGGCTGGATGGGATGTGGTGCCTGCCTGTCCAAGAATGTGGCAACCGGGGACCCTGGGCATGGGAGTGCAGATGTGAGGAGTTAAAAGGATTGTGTCTGTCCAGCAGGAGCCAGTCATTGGCTGATCTGGTTAGGTGAGGGTTAACTAAGCAAGAGATTTGCCCGCAGCCTCATAATGAGTTAATCCAGCCCTGTACAGAAGAAGCTGCTCTGCTGTCTTTGCAAGAGACTGGAGAACTCAGCTGATCTGTCCAGTGTCTTCGCTTCTCTCAGGGAATTGGCAGAGAGCTCAAGAACTGACAGAAGGCAGATTAAATTTCAGTAGGCAAGAGAAGAACATTGGGGGCACTTGATAGCCAAGCTTCCACCATCCCCTAAGAGCAGGGCTGGTATCCCACAATGCACAGCAGAAATGCAAGCCCAGTGGTGGCATAGGCAGTGGCCACTGGGATGCTAAATCATGGGGCAGTATGTGATTTGCCCACGCAGAGAAGCCAGCCCAAGAGCTCATAGAGGAATGAACTGCCCCACTCATCTCCATGAAGGATCAACCCAAGTGCTGCTTTAATGTGTCAGGCAGGACTGGTCCCAAAGCACAGGGCAGGATTGGTCCCAAAGCACATCCACACTGCTTTGTCTGATCCAGTTTAAGCGCCTTCCCTATTGGGGCATTCCATCTCCATAGCTGTTGCAAAAAAAAAGCACCTAGCATTCCAGGCAGGCCTCCTGTGGGGAAATCACACCCAGAAACCACTATTGTGGAATGAACTAGGGGAGGGGGCCGCAATGCAGTGAGGGATAGCAGCGGGCAAAGTGGCGCCATTCATTCCTTTGGAGATGTGTTGACCGCTACTGAATTGTGGCGGAACTCACTCTGGCTTAAAATCCACTTCCCACCTGAATTTCTCCATGTGGCTCGAGATGCCAGCTTCTGCATGTGTGTGAATACAAGGCATTTTTTTGGTCTGCACAATCTCAAATGAACCCCCCCCCGGGGGCCCCCCCCAAAAAAACAAAAAAAACTTTTCACCTTAGCCAAGCCCTTATTTTTTCCACCAGCCTGTGTAGTTTACATGATCAACCACACAACCTACTATGGGCCATGCCTTCTGAAGGTTGGGCTTTCCATGTGGGCTGGGCTTGGGAAAATACCACCTCCTTTTCCTCTATCCCCTAATAGCACAGAACATCTCAGAACCCCTGAGCATGCTATTTTAGCATCTCCAAGTTGCCTCGGGGAAGGGCAAACTCTCAGGGCCAAAAGCAAACTGGCTTCCTGAACCACAGGCAACTAACCATGAAGGAGATAGAGAAGGAGTGAGGGTAGGAGAAATACCATTGCTTTCCTCCCCAGCCAGCCCATATGGCATCTCCTATTAGAGCCAAAAACTCAATTTAGTAGAAAAAGCCAAGATCTGTCAAGGCCCAGTCACCAGGGGCTGAGAACAGCTTATCAGTCCTTACAAGAAGTGCCAGCAGGGTTTATCAGATGCACAGGCGGATGCAGTCTCACGACATTGCTGCTCTAGCTGTTAGTGGTCTTCCCTTATCACAGGAGGTCAGAGAGGAACTTGCTGAGCTCAGGGGAAAAGGCAGCTGAGATAGTAACGTAGACATCTTATCGCCAGGCAACTGCAGAGCATGGGGCCCCAAGGGACCCAACCCAGAATACTCTGGGGCCTCCAGGAAACCATGGACATGATGAAAGTGGAGCAGGTGCCAGGCTGAGCCTTACCTACTGGAAGGGATGGTTTGATAGCAGTGCCCCTAGATCAGGACCCCAGTATGCACCTTGCCATTCCCACAGCAAGCTTGGCCTCTCCTGCACAGAGGATGGCCAAGGTCCTGAGAGAATTCCTATAGGGAATTTGTGGCTGAGCTGGGCTTGTACCCAGGTCTCCTCAGGGACCATCTAGTGCCTTAACTACCAGGACACAGTTAGACCCCAGCTGAGAAGCTCTGCAGGGCAGGCCCCATCAGACAAGGAGGTCTGTTATCCCAAGGAAAACGCAGGTACAGCAGAGTCCCCCGATGTAAGGCTCTGCATAAATCACAATTTCACAGAAGTCTTGAAATTAACCAGCTACCGCACTATTTTTTAGCAGCAGAAAGATGGAAACCGGCACCTTGCTTCCAGCTCTTTGTTGAGGCTGCTCATAGGGATTAGCAGGCCAGCCCCACTGTGGAGAGGAGCAAGGAAGTGACAGGCCAGTGCCAGACTGCTCCAATGTATGTCCGATGTAAGCTAAGCAGGGAGGGACAATGGAAGTATGCTGAGATAAATGGGGGAGACCTTAACTTGCAGGAGAGACTAAAAATTAGCACAGTGGCTTCTCTCTGCCAGTTGAACCCCCAGGAGGGCTTCTGGACGTAGAGAACAAAAGATAAAATTGTGAGGACCTAAGTGGAGAGAAAAAGTAATTGGGCCCTGTTCACTTAAGGCATCAAAGAAATCCAGAACTTTGCACTTCTGGTGTTTGCCACTGGTTAAAGAAGGGGCCCGCTGCACTGTGAGAATGGCCACGGAAAGGAAAAGCATCTTTGAATAAAAACCTTTCATTTATTCAATTGAGTTTGATTTCAGAAGTGTATTTTTGCTTTGGTTTCTTTGTAACCATCTATCTCTGTTCATTTGGTATCAATTAAACCGACATCATTTTGTTAATAAAACTTGTCTCATCTTTGCCATAAAGCAGCTCAGGGCTTCGATTGAAGAGGAGTGTTTGCCTGCCCCAGATAAATGACAAAGCAGCTATGTTCTGTCTCTTTAAAGGAGTACCAAACCTGAGAATGGGAGTGGGGAGGCTTACAGCAGTGGTTTTCAACCAGTGTGGGACCGGTGTGCCATGAAATTTTTTACAAAAGTAATGAAAAAATCCAATGTTTCATCTTAAATAATATTCTAGCCAACCAAAATTACAACTCAAAACTTGTGAAAATTAAATCATCAAATTAAAAGCCAGGTGAGGGTCTTTCAATTCTAAAATGTGAACATTCTAAACGTAGGTGGCCAATGGGCAAAATTGAGATGTGAATTTTTTTCCAGTGGATTTGAAACATCAATGCATTTGATCCTTCTTTAGCTTGTTGTGTGCACTATATTGCAAACCTCTCCAGTAAGACTGTAACCATAGTAAATGTGATGTTTATGAGCAATCAATTCAGCTGAAAAAAGTGAGTGTGCTGTGGAATAGTTTGTCTCATTGAAGTGTGCCGTGTTACTGAAAAGGTTGGAAACCATCGGGTTACAGTAAGAGGTGCTGAGCACCTCAGGGAAAGATGTTTTTGGGGAGCAGGCAGGACTGAGAGGGTGTTGGGGTCACCCCAGAAGGAGTAACCAGGCTGGCATCACGGCACTGAGCCCACCACAAAAGGGAGCCAGAGTTACAAGGCAGGTGGTGACAAAACCCCTTACTGTTCTGGGTTCAACGCTCAAATGTAGTGTAGTGTAGTCAAATGGGATTTACACACAGCTTGCTATTTGATTGGGTTTTACACGTTAAGCACTGGTAAAATCCATGGAATGCCCACACCCTCAATAACGTGTGCAGCTCTAGTCACCCCATCTCAAAAATGATATGCTAGAAGGGGAAAAGGACAGAGAAGGGCAACAAAAGCTATTAGGAGTCTGGAATCGCTTCCGTATGATGAGAGGATTAAAAAGACTGGGACTTTGAAGCTTGGAAAAGAGATGAGAGGTTATGTTAGAGGTCTATAAAATTGTGAATGGTATGGAGAAAGTGAAAAGGAAGTGTTATTTATTGTTTCATATAACACCAATGAATTTTGGCAATTTCTCCCAATGAAATTAATAGGCAACAGGTTTAAAACAAACAAAAAGCAAATACATCTTCATAACGAACCTGTGGAACTCCTTGCCAGGGGATGTTGTGAAGGCCAAAACTATAAAGAGGTTCAAAAAAGAATTAGAAAAATTCAGGGAGGATAGATCCAGCAATGGCTATTAGGCAAGATGGTCAAGGATTCAACTCCATGCTTTGTGTGTCCTTAACATCTGACTTCCAAAAACTAGGATTAGGGAATGAATCACTTGATGACTAACTGCTCTGTTCATTTTCTCTGAAACACCTGGTGTTGGGCACTGTCAGAAGACAGGCTACCAGGACAGATGGACCATTGATCTGGCTCAGTACAGCCATTCTTATTTAAAATAGCTGTAAGTGATCCCTGAGTGAAAAGGCTTGGAGCAATCAAACAAAGGTTAGCTTGATTATTTTGGGTGTAGAAATAGAACAAAGGAAGTATAAAATGAGCAACAGTGAAACAGCTGACAAGACTGGAAAGGGAAGAAGAAGCCCTGAAAAAGAGATACTGAGCAAGCAGCTTGAGAACACCAGAAATGGAAAGCTGAAGGATGAGATGGCCCGGATGAATACTAAAAAATAGGAAGTAGAGCAAAGAGCCAAAGAGCAAGGAGAAGCACTGGGGGCCCTGGAGGTAGAAGTAGTTGCCCACCAACAAACCATGGAACTGAAAGAGAAGGAATCCATAGAAAGAGCAGCTGTGTCACCAGAGCATGATGGAAAAGCATAGACAGATCCTACAGGTACTCTCTCCCTAGGGAACACCTAGCTGAGATAAGCGGCACATGAAGAAGCAGATGGTACTGAGGAATTCCTTACCACTTCTGAAAGGCTCTGTGTGTTCAATAGGAGAACATTACAGTGTTCAGAGGGGTAGCCGTGTTAGTCTGTGTACAACAAAACCAATGAGAGTCCTCAGCCTGGACCAATCCACACAAGAAGTCCGCTTCTTGGACACTACAGTATGAATAAGGAATGCACACATTAACACCACCCTATACTGAAAACCAACTGACCACAAGACATACCTACGTGCCTCCAGCTTCCACCCTGGACACGTTACATGATCCATCGTCTACAGCCAAGCCTTAAGATACAACTGGATCTGCTCCGATCCCTCGGATGGAGTCAAACACCTAAGATCACTACAAAACATTCCTAAAACTACAGTACCTATCTGGGGAAGTGAAAAAACAGAGTGACAGATCCAGATGGGTATCCAGAAGGAGTCACCTTCTACAGGACAGACCTGGGAAAGAAAACAACAGAACACCACTGTCCATCACCTACAGCCCCCAGCTAAAATCCCTCCAGCACAAAGATCTACAACCTATCCTAGAAGATGATCCCACACTCTCTCAAGCCTTGGAAGGCAGGCCTATCCTTGCTTACAGACAGACCCGCAACCTGAAGCAGATACTTACCAGCAACCAAACATCATACAGCAGGACCCCTAATACAGGAACCTATCCCTGCAACAAACCCCGTTGCCAACTCTGCCCTCACATTGACTCCAGTGATACCATTTCAGGTCCCAACCACATCAGCCACACCATTAGGAGCTCATTCACCTGCACATCCACTATTGTGGCATATACCATCAAGTGCCAGCAATGCCCTCTGCCATGTACATTGGCCAAACTGGACTGTCCTTACGCCAAACAATAAATGGACACAAATTGGATATCAGAAATGGCAACATCCATAAACCAGTAGGAGAGCACTTCAATCTCCATGGACACTCAGTAGCAGACTTGAAAGTTACCAGGAGGGCTTTGGCTTCCTCGACCATGGGGTGCTGTTTCAGGAAGAAGGACTGGAAGGAAGAGATGGACTCCACTTATCGAGGAAGGGGAAGAGCGTATTTGGAAGCAGACTGGCTAACCTAGTGAGGAGGGCTTTAAAACTAGGTTTGAAAGGGGAAGGTGACCAAAGCCCACGGGTAAGTGAAAATGAGGGAGACCTGGGGGAAGGAATGGAACTTGGGGGGTGCTGGGGATGCAATAGCAGGAATAAAAGAGAGGGTAGTTGGAAGTGGGGGAGGGAAGAGGAGAATCAAATAATTGTTTTTTATTTTCTAATGAAGTCATGATACCTCAGGCGAGTGGGGAAGGAGGACACCGGGAGAAATTGCAAGGAGGAAGATGCAACAGGAGGGAGAATCGATAGGGCAAAGTAGGGCAATTGGCCCGGTATTTTAAGTGTCTGTATACAAATGTGAGGAGCCTGGGAAATAAGCAGGAAGAATTGTTAGTACTGGCACAGACAAGGAGCTATGATATAATCGGAACAACAAACATGGTTGGATAACTTGCACAACTGGAGTACTACCATGGACGGATGTAAATTGTTCAGGAAGGAGAGGCAGGGAAGAAGGGGGGGGGGGAGGAGTAGCGCTATATGTAAAAGAGCTGTATGACTGCTCGGAGCTCCACTGTGAAAGTGGAAACAAGCTGGTTGAAAGTCTGTGGGTTAAGTTTAGGGGAGAATGCAACAAGGGGGATGTTGTGGTGGGTGTCTGCTACAGACCGCCAGACCAGAAGGAGGTGGATGAGGCATTCTATGGACAAGTAACAGAAGTTTCCCGATCACAGGCCCTGGTTCTTATGGGGGACTTCAATTACCCTGACATCTGCTGGGAAGGTAATACAGTAGTGCACAAGCAACCCAGGAAGTTTTTGGAGAATATTGAGGACAACTTCCTAGCACAAATGCTGGAGGAACCAACTAGGGGCCTTGCACCTCTAGATCTATTGCTTGCAAACAGAGAAGAATTGATCGGGGAAGTAGAAGTAAATGGCAACCTGGGTAGCAGCGACCATGAGATGGTAGAGTTCAGGATCCTGATCAATGGAAGGAAGGAAAGAAGCAGAACACACCCCCTGGACTTCAGAAAACCAGATTTTGGCTCCTTTAGGGAGCTGATGGACAGGATCCCTTGGGAGGCTGATCTGAAGGGGAAGGTGTCCAAGACAGCTGGCTGTATTTTAAAGAAACCCTGTTAAAGGCACAGGAAGATAACATTCTGATGTGCAGAAAGAACAGCAAATGTGGACGGCGCCCAGCATGGCTTAGCAGGGAATTCTGCAGGGAGCTGAAACATAAAAGGGAAGCTTACAAGAAGTGGAAGCTTGGACAGATGACAAAGGAGGCGTATAAATATATTGCTCGGGACTGCAGGGATAAAATCAGAAAGGTCAAAGGACAATTGGAGTTGAGGCTAGCAAGAGATGTGAAGGATAACAGAAAGGGGTTATATAAGTAGGTTAGCAACAAGAAAAGGATCAAGGGTGGTGTAGATCCCTTACTGAATGGGGCAGGCATCTAGTCCAACCCCCTGCTAAAAAGCAGAACCACTCCCACTAAATCACTCTAGCCAGAGATTTGTCTAACTGGGCCATAAAAATCTCCAAAGATGGAGATTCTACCACCTCCCTAGGTAACCCATTCCAATGCTTCACCATCCTCCTAGTGAGAAAGTTTTTCTTAATATCCAACCTCAACCACCCCAGCTGTAATTTGAAACCATTGCTCCTTGTTCTGTCCTCTGCTACCATCGAGAACAGCCTAGCTCCCTCCTCTTTGAAGCACCCCTTCAAGTAGTTGAAGGTTGCTATCAAATCTCCCCTCAGTCTTCTCTTCTGTAGACTAAATAAGCCTAGTTTCTTCAGTCTCTCCTCATAAGTCATGTGCCCCAGCCCCCTAATCATTTTTGTTGCCCTGCGCTGGACTCTCTCCAACTTGTCCACATCCTTTCTGTAGCTGGGAGCTCAAAACTGGACACAATATTCCAGATGTAGCCTGACCAGTGTCGAATAGAGGGGAATTATCACATCCCTTGATCTGCTGGCAATACTCCTACTGATGCAGCCTAATATGCCATTGGCCTTTTTGGCAACAAGGGCACACTGTTGGATCATATTCATCTTCTCGTCAGAAACTCCCAGGTCCTTTTCTACAGTGCTGCTACTTAGCCAAATCGGTCCCCAGCCTGTAGCAGTGCATGGGATTTTTCCATCCTAAGTGCAGGACTTTGCACTTGTCTTTGTTGAACCTCATGAGATTTCTTTCGGCTCAGTGTTCCAATTTGTCCAAGTCTCCCTGGATCCTGTCCCTGCCCTCCAGAGCATCTACCATTCCCCCCAGCTTAGTGTCATCTGAGAACTTACTAAGCACGCAATCTATCCCATCATCAAGATCATTAATGAAGATATTGAATAGAACTGGTCCCAGGACCGACCCCTGGGGCAGACCACACATTACTGGTTGCCAACTAGACATTGAGCCATTGATTCCTACCCGCTGAACCCGCTGATCTAGCCAGTTTTCGATCCACCTTATGGTCCACTCATCCAAACCATACTTCCTTAACTTGCCCATGAGAATGCTGTGGGAAACCATATCAAAAGCCTTGCTAAAGTCGAGGTATACCACGTCAACGGCTCTTCCTGCATCTACAAATCCAGTCATCTCATTATAGAAGGAAATCAGGTTGGTCAGGCACGATTTGCTCTTGGTGAATCCATGTTGACTGTTCCCAATCACTCTATTTTCCTCCAAGTGTTTCAGGATGGATTCTTTGAGGATCTGCTCCATGATTTTTCCAGGGATTGAGGTTAGGCTGACCGGTCTGTAGTTCCCTGTATCCTCCTTTTTCCCTTTCTTGAAGATAGGCAAATATAGTACCTTTTTTCAGTCCTCCCCCGTTCACCACGAGTTCTCAAAGATAAAGGCCAGCGGCTCTGCAATCACTTCAGCCTACTCCCTCAGCACCCTCGGATGCAGTTCATCCGGCCCCATGGACTTGTGCACATCCAATTTGTTTAAGTAGTCCCATACCTGACTTTCCATCACTGAGGGCCGCTCTCCCCTCCATTCTGCGTTACCCCGTGTAGTAGCCTGGGAGCTGGCCCTCCCTGTGAAGACTGAAGTAAAAAAAAGCATTGAGTACTTCAGCATTTTCCACATCATCCACCACGAGGATGCCTGCCCCATTCAGTAAGGGACCTACACGATCTCTGATCCTCTTCTTGTTACTGACATACTTGTAGATCCCCTTTCTGTTATCCATCACATCCTTTGCTAGTTGCAACTCCAACTGCCCTTTAGCCTTTCTGATTTTATCCCTACAGACCCGAGCAATATCTTTATACGCCTCCCTTGTCACCTGTCCAAGCTTCCACTTCTTGTAAGCTTCCCTTTTATGTTTTAGCTCACCACAGAGTTCTCTGCTAAGCCACGCTGGGCGCTGTCCACATTTGCTGTTTTTTCTGCACATCAGAATGTTATCTTCCTGTGCCTTTGACAGGGTTTCTTTAAAATACAGCCAGCTGTCTTGGATGCCTTTCCTCTTCAGATCAGCCTCCCAAGGGATCCTGCCCATCAGCTCCCTAAGGGAGCCAAAATCTGCCCCTAGTTGGTTCCTCCAGCATTTGTACTAGGAAGTTGTCCTTAAGTTGTGTGCTTAACAAGGGGAAGGGCTGAGCTAGGCAGAGAAGGCCTTAAAAGCCAGTGGCTGAGCAACCAGGGACTGCAAACAGGGAAGTTTGAGAGGGAGTTTGTGGAGCCACTATGGTGAAAAGGAGACCCACTGCTTGTGCCAGCACTGCTTCTGTCTCCTCTACCTGTGACTGTATGCAGACAGACATACTGACCATGGATATCTCTACCCAGATCCTGGCCTGAACTTGCAAGGACTGTGGCCTGCATTTCCCACTCTCAGACGGTCAGGCTGGGGAGATCATTCAATGGGACAGGTGTCTTCTGGTGGAATTTATCAGGAAGCAGGTGGGGGCGTTGCAGGAGGAGGTGGCCAGGCTCAGGAGTATCCATGCCCTGAATAAGTTCCTGGATAGTATCCATGAGGAAACATGCAGGGATGAGGAAACTATCCAGGTGCAAAAGACTGCTGCCACACCCTCGGAGAAGGATGAGATGGCTCAAGCAGAGGGTGGACACTGGCAGCTGGTTACTTCTGGCAGCAGACAGTGCTCCATCCCTGCTCCCATCTGTGAAGGAACATAGGCATGTAGACTAGAGAGGAGCGGTAAATGGAAAGGTACCAGGCAAAATCCAGGTGGCTTGATGACACAGCTAATTGCAGAAGGAGATTATGTGACAAAGTCCAGGACAGCCTGATGACACAGTTAATTGCAGAAGTAAATAAGTAGATAGAATTAGCTAAAACTAGCTATACAATGCCCTGCTTGTAAGATTCTTGCTTTTGGAAAATTCCACTGGGTGCTGTGAGAAGCTCTATAAATTGCTGTTGTCTTTGCTACTCAGGGTGCAGCATGGTGCGCTGTGGAGCTAGGCTGACACCTTTGTGATCACAAATAAAGCGCTTGGTTGGTTTATGCACCTCATTGTCTTTCCTGAGTAAAACCTCCGTTGGACAACGTTCCTGGACCTGAGGGACAAGTTTTCCTTATCAATGGGTGACTCCGCCGGGACCGTTTAACGCGCTGAAGTGACCTCGGAGACTCCTCAACACCCAACTGGTGCCAGGAGGTGAGTTCACCTCTTGTTGGTCCTTTGGGGAGCCCCTGGGTCAGGAACAGCGATAAGGATGGTCCCGAGATCCCACGTGTGGATCACAGGTGCGTAACCAGGGTTTTGGCCATGGGAGGGACCCAGTCTAAAGTGGTCGCCGGAACTCCGTTAGCACGGATGTGTCAGGAGTGGATGCATTTGTCTGGGACTAAGGGGCTATTTTTAAACCAGATGGTCACTCTTTGTACCATGGTATGGCCAGGATATACCTATGAGGATCCTTCAAGACAATGGCCCAGTACGGGATCATTTGAGAAGGATAGACTCAGCTATTTGCGTGGTTTCCTGGAGGAACCCCACCCAAAACAGATGATTATTGGTATGTTTGGGCAAACACAGCAGATGAAAAGTCTCTGCCTCCTCCCCAGCAACCAGTGGAGCAAATGGCGGCCACCGCGCCTCCGCCCTATCCAGCTTCCTCGAAATTAGATGACTGGCACCTATTAGGTGCCCAGCTAGGCCACCACCTCCTGTTGTCTCAGGGCCCGGGGCGGCAGCAGGGGAGGTCTTGTCTCCCTCCCGTACAAGGAGCGGAACCACTTTTGGTTCATTGACAGAGGAACTGCAAGGGATGGACGCGTCAACTAGTTTTGATGCAGAGGTAAGGGACGGATCACCCCAAGATATAGAGAAGGTGTTGGATGCCCTCCCACTGGCCCAGGGTAAGGGTGTCCAACAGGCCGGATGGCTTTTTTGATTGCTCTTAGAAACAGCCAGGAGCATAAGTGTCAGCTGGAAGCAGAGAACAAGAGATTGCAGGAGGAAAACAAAGGGTTAAGAGCTTCCCGGGGTGTTCAGAGCTCTGCAGTGGTTTCTCTCCCACAGCAGCTGGAAACAGTGCAGCAGAAGTTAGAAATCCTAGCCCTTTGTTATGCGAAGAAGCACTGCTCTGTGAATTCCAACCCGGTCCCCTCCACAGCTAAAATAGCAGGGCTGAGGCACACTGATTGAGACCCCAAAACCTGGGATGGGGATATTTGGAAAACAGACTGAGGGGGGGTGGAGAAGAGGACATCTTGCAGATGTGTCTGGTTCTGTGCAATCACGCCCAGACCAGTGTGTGGCCCCCAAATTACCACACAGGAGTCCCCCACCTATAAGGATACTGAAATGAGAGATCTTGCTTCTACCTGGAAACAGGCCCCCCACCCCAGTCTGTGGAAGACTGGCTTGTTCGAATTTGGGATGGGGGTGCTGGGGATATTTTGTTAGACTGCAGTGAACTGAGGAGACTGAGGCCCCTAACACTTCACCAGGGGGTGGCAGAAGCAATATGGTACTGCGCCCAGGGCCCTGCAAGAAATCCTGTCCCCTCCCTTTATGACTGGATTGCTATGGCAGTTTAAGACGTATGGCCATATCCAATTTCCTGGATGGAGTCCCCTCGACCCTGGGACTCCCCGAAGAGCTATATCAGTTCTCCAATATCTGGGCTGATAGAGGTGTCCCCTGAAAAAAAGTAAGCAAGTCATTTAAGAAAAGAAAAAAAAAGTTATAGAAAAAGAATTGTTGGTTTCTTTGCAGCCATTCTGAAGAGGAAAAAAAAAAAAAAAAGGGCCCTTTTCCCAAATAAATGGTCTGTAAATAATTAAGATGAATTGCCTTCGGCATAGTGACAATCTGACTTAAGTCATTTGAATATGGACAAGTTAGTCAAAATTACTAAACTCCTATATTCTTTTTCAGTGGAACTTAACTGCCAGCAATGTATAAGAGAGAATGTAATGTCTATAAATGAGTGAGTAACAATTACATCAGTGCAAGGAATATTAAAAAAAGTGCGTATATAAATCTATTATGTGAATATGTAGAGTTTTCAGAATCTAAACCAATAGTTCCAATTTGTAAAACTTTTTGTTTTGTTGATTTAAGTGATGCCACAAAAAAAAAGCTGATTTAAATCTTCCCTTCAAAGTTGCAACACTGACGCACTTTTTGCCAGACACAGATAAACTAGTGTTGTTTGGCTTTGTTACTGAGCACAATTCCCGCCACACACACACACACACCAGGGTAGCTAAAACAGTGCCGGATAGCTGTGTAATTGGTCTCTTGAAAATGCAGGGAGCAGACTAGCTTTTTCCTCTGAATGCTTTGGAAATATCTTGGAGTCTCTCTGAGACCATATAAAGTCAGAGTTTGGGAACTGAACATCAGGACGCTGATTGTGAGATCTTAATTTGGATATTTGGTACATCTTTGAGACAGAATCCATACTTAAAATTGGCCATAACTAAACATTTAGGCATTACTAAGCAAGCTAATGTGTGGTTTAAGAAAATTTACCCAGTTTACTGGGGTGGGGAGATCTGCCCAGACTCAAAGATGTTAGCATGAGAGACACACCTAGCCAGATAATCGATCAGATTCCCAGAAACTCTGGTTTCAAACCTCCAGGGAAGACAATCTTATCCTCTGTCAGGTTCAGGTTAATGCTGGACCATTCAAACTCCAAGTATGCTGTGCCTAATATTTTGTAAAATCTTTAAAATTCAGTAAGCACGAAACAGTTACCCTTATAAAACTGGTATGTTTTTTATTTTTTTATAGCATTTAAACTTAAAAAAAAAAAAAAAAAAAAAAGTGCATTTTCCCCATGATTAAAATCCTGCAAGGGCTCAAAAAAGGAGCCAGGAAGGGTTGTGTTTTTTTTTTTTCAGATCACTGTGCTTTAAGAACAATCAAAGCCAAGAAAAGACGACAACACAAGATTTGCAGCTCTACACCAAGGCCTCCCCTTCGATGCTGCCTTACATGCATACCAGCCTGGTGATAAAGTGTGGGTGAAATCTCACGCTCGGAAAAATTGTCTAGAACCCAGGTGGAAAGGCCCATTCCAGATTCTACTTACCTCTCACTCAGCTGTGAAGCTAGACGGACAAGACTCTTGGGTTCATCATTCACACCTTCGTCCGCATATACCTGGTGACGAGGAGTCAGCAACTCCAGAAAGCAGAATACCAACTCTTAAACTCCGGCGTGGTCCCGAGGGTAGGTGGGTAACCATTCCCACCAACGAGGGAGCACTGCAGAGCTAGGTGTTTTGGAATAACCTGCCCCAGAAGGTATTGGACTTTGTGTATACTTGACTCCCCTCTACCCCAGTGGGGAGAGAGAGCGC
Organism: Pelusios castaneus; assembly: GCA_007922175.1. Classification (NCBI taxonomy): domain Eukaryota; kingdom Metazoa; phylum Chordata; order Testudines; family Pelomedusidae; genus Pelusios; species Pelusios castaneus. Next base: position 285,955 of record ML686025.1, on the reverse strand, counting down.
CATACAACTGTGTAATTTAAAAGAGCAGCAGGTGACCCGACCGTGGGTTGTATAATTTAGGATTTTGCTTTATTTGTAATGATGACACTGAATGTACTAATTTCAGTGCTGGGACTATTGGGAGGGCTCTTGTGGCTGCAACAGGAAAGTAATTTGATTTTACGCTTATCTTTTGATTACGCTCGACTCTTAAATGTTTCAAAGTGTTGGATATGTCATCAGATGCCCCACAATGCATTATCCGGGTTCCCCATGATCCCTATGCCACGCAATGCTTCCCCATTGGCCAACACTCCGATGCCATGGCACGAAGAAAATGAAACCTGCCCTCTAGGGGAGTGCAGTGACTGGGTTTTTGTACATCCCATCCCAGGAATATGGCAAGTTTTGTAATGGTGGCGGTCCTAGGACGGGAGTCAGTACGGCTGAGGTGATGGTGGCCCAGCTAAGCGCTGATGCACTGGCAGACCCCTGCCAGTTTATGGTAAATAATACATGTTATACTTTCACCTGCGAATACTGGACTCCTTGACTTGGGACTTGCCCATCCGGCTTTAACGAAACTCAATTTGGAACAATCAGCCGGTGCCTCAATGTGAGCCTTGCTGATCCATATTATTCTGCCAACCCTTCATTTCCTGCAAAACCTGTAAACAGGCATAATAATGGGATTTTTGTGGCAGGATTTTATAGAGATTGGCTACATGGCCGTTGTGATCAAACCGACAGCCGCCCGGCCCTCAAAGGCCATTATTATGTGTGCAGTCACAAGGCATATAAACAGCTTCCCCAAAATTGGAATGGGACATGTTATATAGCTATTCTCTGGCCAGCCGTAACATATCACAAAGAACTCCCTCAAGGGAAAATAAGGAATCATCGTGATTTATCCCAATCGCGGCAGGAAGTCACCAACCGAAACCCCCTCGCACTATCCGAAGTCATTGGGTGGGCCCTAATTCCCCTGGTAGGTGTAGCTAGATTTGGAGGAGGAGTAATCCAGCTTCAAGCAGCAGTTGAAATATTGGCGAATGAAAGGGGGGGAAGCCCTAAAAGCCCTGAATGAAGAGCAAAGGACACGCCGTACCGCAATGTTACAAAACAGACTTGCACTTGATATTGTAACTGCAGCCCAGGGAGGAGTGTGGGCCTTGGTTAAAAGTCAGTGCTGCGTTTACATACCTGACAATTCAGAAGCAGTCCAGGATCATGTTGAGAGAATAGCAACTATAGCAGCCATTCCTCATTCTAAGGAATGGAACCCCTGGACCTGGCTCACCTCTTGGTTACCCAATTTAAGCTGGCTCAGAAATCTGATTCTTGGAATAATTGTGTGTATTAATCTTAGTTAGTGGTATGCAGTGCTGTTGCAATTTGTTAGGCCTCAACCTAAGGGACTGTATGTGCAAATAGCAAAGACTGAGGATGAGTATGAAAAAAGAAAAGAAGAATTGCGTCGGATATACTGTAATGGCGACCCTTAGGCTTTAGGATTAAGACCAGGGTCGAATGGGGGATCATGAAGGAACATAGGCATGTAGACTAGAGAGGAGCGGTAAATGGAAAGGTACCAGGCAAAATCCAGGTGGCTTGATGACACAGCTAATTGCAGAAGGAGATTATGTGACAAAGTCCAGGACAGCCTGATGACACAGTTAATTGCAGAAGTAAATAAGTAGATAGAATTAGCTAAAACTAGCTATACAATGCCCTGCTTGTAAGATTCTTGCTTTTGGAAAATTCCACTGGGTGCTGTGAGAAGCTCTATAAAATGCTGTTGTCTTTACTACTCAGGGTGCAGCGCGACGCTCTGTGGAGCTAAGCTGACACCTTTGTGATCACAAATAAAGCACTTGGTTGGTTTATACACCTAGTTGTCTTTCCTGAGTAAAACCTCCGTTGGACAACGTTTCTGGACCCGAGGGACAAGTTTCCCATGTCACATCCCACCCTCCGTTGTGGTAAAGAACCGCTATTCGGCGCTACAGACGAGCAATGAGGTGGAAGAGGAGAAGACATGCACCCCCGAAGTTGGGAGAATCACAACTGTCACACCCAGGAGGAAACGTCGGGTTGTGATGGTTGGGGACTCTCTTCTGAGGGGGATGGAGGCACCCACCTGACAAGGCCTCTCGGGAGGTATGCTGCCTGCTCGGGGCCCGTATCTGAGACGTTATGGAGGGATTGTCGAGAATCATCTATCCCTCTGACTACTATCCCATCCTACTCATCCATGTGGGAACCAATGATACTGCGAGAGGTGACCCTCAGCAGATCAAAGGTGACTACAGGGCTCTAGGAGCACAGGTGAAGGAGTTCGGTGCACAGGTAGTGTTCTCCTCGATCCTTCCAGTCAAGGGTAGGGGCCTGAGCAGAGAGATGCATCCTGGAGGTGAATGTCTGGCTGTGGAGATGGTGTTACCAGGAGGGCTTTGGCTTCCTCAAGCATGGGGTGCTGTTTCAGGAAGAAGGACTGCTAGGTGGAGATGGACTCCACCTATCCAGGAAGGGGAAGAGTGTATTTGGAAGCGGACTGGCTAACCTAGTGAGGAGGGCTTTAAACTAGGTTTGAAGGGGGACGGTGACCAAAGCCCACAGGTAAGTGAAACTGAGGGAGACCTGGGGGAAGGGATGGAACTTGGGGGGTGCTGGGGCTGTAACAACAGGAATAAAAGAGAGGGTAGTTGGAACTGGGGGGGGAAATCAAATGATTGTTTTTAATTTCCTAATGAAGTCATAATAGCTCAGGCGAGTGGGGAAGGAGGACGCCAGGAGAAATTGCAAGGAGGAAGACGCGACAGGACCAAGTAGAGCAAATCGGCCCAGTATTTTAAGTGTCTGTACACAAATGTGAGGAGCCTGAGAAACAAGCAGGAAGAATTGTTAGTACTGGCACAGACAAGGAACTATGATATAATTGGAATAACAGAAACATGATGGGATAACTTGCATGACTGGAGCACAGCCATGGATGGATACAAAATATTCGGGAAGGACAGGCAGGGAAGAAGGCGGGGGAGGAGTAGCGCTATATGTAAAAGAGCTGTATGACTGCTCGGAGCTCCACTATGAAAGTGGAAACAAGCCGGTTGAAAGTCTGTGGGTTAAGTTTAGGGGAAAACGCAACAAGGGGGATGTCGTGGTGGGTGTCTGCTACAGACCGCCAGACCAGAAGGAGGAGGTGGATGAGGCGTTCTGGAAGCTTCTGTTAGTTGTCCATAGATCGCAGGCCCTGGTTCCTATGGGTGACTTCAATTATCCTGACATCTGCTGGGAAGGTAATACAGCAGTGCACAGGCAACCCAGGAAGTTTTTGGAGAATATTGAGGACAACTTCCTAGTACAAATACTGGAGGAATTAACTAGGGGCCTTGCACCTCTAGACCTTCGGCACAAACCGAGAAGAATTGATTAGGGAAGTAGAAGTAAATGGCAACCTGGGCAGCAGCGACCATGAGATGGTAGAGTTCAGGATCCTGATCAATGGAAGGAAGGAAAGAAGCAGAACACACACCCTGGACTTCAGAAAACCAGATTTTGGCTCTTTTAAGGAGCTGATGGACAGGATCCCTTGGGAGGCTGATCTGAAGGGGAAAGGTGTCCAAGACAGCTGGCTGTATTTTAAAGAAACCCTGTTAAAAGGCACAGGAAGATAACATTCCGATGTGCAGAAAGAACAGCAAATGTGGACGGCGCCCAGCATGGCTTAGCAGGGAATTCTGCGGGGAGCTGAAACATAAAAGGGAAGCTTACAAGAAGTGGAAGCTTGGATAGATGACAAGGGAGGTGTATAAAGATATTGCTGGGGACTGCAGGGATAAAATGAGAAAGGCCAAAGGACAGTTGGAGTTGCAGCTAGTAAGAGATGTGAAGGATAACAGAAAGGGGTTCTATAAGTAGATTAGCAACAAGAAAAGGATCAGGGATGGTGTAGGTCCTTTACAGAATGGGGCAGGCATCCTCGTGGTGGATGATGCGGAAGAGGCTGAAGTACTCAATGCTTTTTTTACTTCAGTCTTCACAGGGAGGGCCAACTCCCAGGCTACTACACGGAGTAACGCGGAATGAAGAGAAGAGCGGCCCTCGATGATCGAAAGTCAAGTTAGGGACTACTTAAAGAACTTGGATGTGCACAAGTCCATGGGGCTGGATGAACTGCATCCGAGGGTGCTGAGGGAGTTGGCTGAAGTGATTGCAGAGCCACTGGCCATCATCTTTGAGAACTCGTGACGAACGGGGGAGGTCCCGGAGGATTGGAAAAAGGCAAATATAGTACCTATCTTCAAGAAAGGGAAAAAGGAGGATCCAGGGAACTACAGACCGGTCAGCCTCACCTCAATCCCTGGAAAAATCACGGAGCAGGTCCTCAAAGAATCCATCCTGAAACACTTGGAGGAAAATAGAGTGATCAGGAGCAGTTAACAGGGATTCACCAAGGGCAAATCATGCCTGACCAACCTGATTTCCTTCTATGATGAGATGACTGGATTTGTGGATGCGGGAAGAGCCATTGATGTGGTATACCTCGACTTTAGCAAGGCTTTTGATACGGTTTCCCACAGCATTCTCATGGGCAAGATAAGGAAGTATCGTTTGGACGAGTGGACCATAAGGTGGATAGAAAACTGGCTAGACCAACGGGCTCAGCAGGTAGGAATCAATAGCTCGATGTCTAGTTGGCAACCGGTAACGAGTGGAGTGCCCCAGGGGTCGGTCCTGGTGCCAGTTCTATTCAACATCTTCATTAATGATCTTGATGATGCAATAGACTGCGTGCTTAGTAAGTTCGCAGATGACACTAAGCTGGGGGAATGGTAGATGCTCTGGAGGGCAGGGACAGGATCCAGGGAGACCTAGACAGATTGGAACACTGGGCCAAAAGAAACCTCATGAGGTTCAACAAAGACAAGTGCAAAATTGTGCACTGAGGAAAGAAAAATCCCATGCACTGCTACCGGCTGGGGACCGATTGGCTAAGTAGCAGTGCTGTAGAAAAGAACCTGGGGGTTATGGTGGACGGGAAGATGAATATGAGCCAACAGTGTGCCCTTGTTGCCAAAAAGGCCAATGGCATATTAGGCTGCATCAGTAGGAGTATTGCCAGCAGATTGAGGGATGTGATAACTCCCCTCTATTCGACACTGGTGAGGCCGCATCTGGAATACTGTGTCCAGTTTTGGGCTCCCCACTACAGAAAGGATGTGGACAAATTAGAAAGAGTCCAGCGGAGGTCAACAGAAATAATTAGAGGGCTGGGGCACATGACTTATGAGGAGAGATTGAAGGTACTAGGCTTATTTAGTCTACAGAAGAGAAGACTGAGGAGAGATTTGATAGCAACCTTCAACTACTTGAGGGGATGCTCCAAAGAGGAGGGAGCTAGGCTGTTCTCGATGGTAACAGGACAGAACAAGGATCAATGGTTTCAAATTACAGCTGGGGTGGTTGAGGTTGGATATTAGGAAAAACTCTCACTAGGAGGGTGGTGAAGCATTGGAATGGGTTACCTAGGGAGGTGGTAGAATCTCCATCTTTATAGATTTTTAAGGCCCGGTTGGACAAAACCCTGGCTGGGGTGATTTAGTGGGAGTGGTCCTGCTTTTTAGCAGGGTGTTGGACTAGATGACCTCATGGGGTCCCTTCAATCCCTAATGTTCTATGATTCTATTATGTTCTCCAAAAACTTCCTGGATTGCCTGTGCACTGCTGTATTACCTTCCCAACAGTTGTCAGGATAATTGAAGTCCCCCATAAGAACCAGGGCCTGTGATCGGGAAACTTCTGTTAGTTGTCCATAGACTGCCTCATCCACCTCCTCCTTCTGGTCTGGCAGTCTGTAGCAGACACCCACCACGACATCCCCTTGTTGCATTCTCCTCTAAAATTAACCCACAGACTTTCAACCAGCTTGTTTCCACTTTTATAGTGGAGCTCCGAGCAGTCATAGAGCTCTTTTACATATAGCGCTACTCCTCCCCCCCTCCCCTTCTTCCCTGCCTGTCCTTCCTGAACAATTTATGTCCGTCCATGGCAGTGCTCCAGTCATGCAAGTTATCCCACCATGTTTCTGTTATTCCAATTACATCATAGTTCCTTGTCTGTGCCAGTACTACCAATTCTTCCTGCTTGTTTCCCAGGCTTCTTGCATTTATGTACAGATATTTAAAATACCAGGCCGATTGTCCTACTTTGTCCTCGTCGATTCTCCCTCTTGTTGCATCTTCCTGCTTGTGTCCTCCTTCCCCACCTCACCTGAGGTATTATGACTTCATTAGGACATAAAAAACAATTATTTTATTTCCCCCCCCCAGTTCCAACTACCCCCTCTTTGGCTATGTCTACACTTAAAGTCGACTTAAAGGGGCACTTACAAAGTAGACCTAGAGCGTCCACTCTGGACGCCTAGGTCAACTTCTAGGGGCTAGGGGGACCTTGGGCAGGTCCACGGTGGCGGGGGGCACCCCTTGTGTGCAATGGGGTAAAGGGGGACAGGGACCCTGGTAGGGTGTGACACTGTCTGGATTTAGGGAAGCATTATTTTCAACGGATATATAATAGATGCTATAATCCATAGGAACTGTGTCATGTTTGGTATCAGTAGAAAGGTAGTAATTTGCTGGGAATGATTATATAGTTTGTGTCTAAGAATTGTGTTTGGATTAGAAGTTAGGAATTTGGTGTTATATCTATACTTTAACTTGTATGAATTTGTGGAAACGTCCCAGACAGGCTGTCTATAACCATTGTGTCCTTACTGTTAAGGAATCTGCCAGGTACAATGGGCTCAGGGAGTTACCTGATGAGCCATTAAGGACATAAGGAATACAACCATTGTGTCCTTAATGGCTCATCAGGTTACTCCCTGGGCCCATTGCCCCTGTCAGATTCCTAAACATTAAGGACACAATGGTTTGACACACCCAGCCAGCTCTCTCAGGTATTTCAATAAGATCATACAAGTATAGATATAACACCAAATTCCCCAACTTCTAAACGAAATAGAATTCCTAGACAAACTATATAATCATTCCCATCAAATTACTACCTTTCTATTGATACCAAACATGACATAGTTCCTATGGATTATAGCATTTATGATATATTCATTGAAAATAATATCATAAATGCTTCCCTAAATCCAAACAGCATCACACACAGGGCTCTGCCCTGCCCTTTGGGGGCATGCCAGGCTCCCCCGTACCCCCCCCCCACAGCAGGGAGGGCAGTGGTGTAGTCCTGGGGTAGCCCTAAGTCGACTTAGGGCTACCCCAGGGCAACACTGGCTTAAGTCAACTCTAGGGAGTCAACTTAAGCCTTAAGTTGAGTAGAAAGGTGGTTTTATGAAGTCGACTTTATTTTCCTTAAGTCGACTTAAGCAAGCTGCTTAAGTCGACTTAATTTACAAATGTAGACAGCCTTTTATTCCTGCTGTTACAATCCCAGCACCCCTCAATTTCCATCTCTTCCCCCAGGTTTCCCTCAGTTTCACTTACCTGTGGGCTTTGGTCACCTTCCCCCTTCAAACCTACTTTAAAGCCCTCCTCACTAGGTTAGCCAGTCTGCTTCCAAATATGCTCTTCCCCTTCCTCCATAGGTGGAGTCCATCTCTGCCTATCAGTCTTTTTTCCTGAAACAGCACCCCATGGTCAAGGAAGCCAAAGCCCTCCTGGTAACACCATCTTCGCAGCCAGACGTTCACCTCCAGGATGCATCTGTCTCTGCTCGGGCCCCTACCCTTGACCGGAAGGATTGAGGAGAACACCACCTGTGCACTGAACTCCTTCACCCATGCTCCTAGAGCCCTGTAGTCACCTTTGATCTGCTGAGGGTCACCTCTCGCAGTATCATTGGTTCCCACATGGATGAGTAGCATGAGGTAGGAGTCAGAGTGGTGGATGATTCTCAATAATCCCTCCGTAACATCTTGGATACGGGCCCCCGGCAGGCAGCAGACCTCCCGAGAGGCCTTGTCAGGGTGACAGATGGGTGCCTCCGTCCCCCTCAGAAGAGAGTCTCCAACCACCACAACCCGACTTTTCCTCCTGGGTATGATGGTTGTGATCCTCCCAACCTCGGGGGTGCATGTCTTCTCTTCCACCTCATCGCTCATCTGTAGCAGTGCGTAGCAGTTCTTTAACACAACAGAGGGTGGGATGGGAGCAGGGCTGGAGCACTGTCTGCTGCCAGAAGTAACCAGCTGCCAGTGTCCACCCTCTACCTGAGCCATCTCATCCTTCTCCGAGGGTGTGGCAGCAGTCTTTTGCACCTGGATAGTTTCCTCATCCCTGCATGTTTCCTCATGGATACTATCCAGGAACTTCTCCAGGGCATAGCTACTCCTGAGCCTCACCACCTCCTCCTGTAACTCCCCCACCTGCTTCCTGAGAGATTCCACCGGAAGACACCTGTCACACTGAATGCTCTCCCCAACCTGACTGTCTGAGAGTGGGAAATGTAGGCCACAGTCCTTGCAAGTCCAGGTCAGGATCTGGGTAGAGATATCCATGGTCAGTATGTCTGTCTGGATACAGGCAGAGGTGGAGGAGACAGAAGCAATGCTGGCACAAGTGGTGCGGCTGTTCTTCACCATAGTAGCTACATAAAACACAAACTTCTCTCAAACTCCCCTGTTTACAGTCCCTGCTTGGAAACTCCCCCTGGCTTTTAAGGCCTTCTCTGCCTAGGTCAGCCCTTGCCCCTCATTAAGCGCACACAGGGGAAGGGTGATCACAAGGCTGATTGAAGCTGATCAGGGCTGAGCAGAGAACAATGGTACAAACAGCCCCCAGACAAGCATACAATCACAATCCCAACTCACACAGTAACTGACAAGTCACAGAAATCACCTGCGGGAAAAAAAGACAAGCACACACAGTCAGCAATTCACTCACCCCAAGGTTCTCTCTCTCCCTTGCTTCTTCAGCAAGGGGATCTCCTTCGCCTCCTTCTCATGGCTTCCTTGTTTCAGGGTCATGGCTCCATTCAGTCCCCATAGCCAGCCACTCTTCTATTCAGGGTCCTGACCCTCTGACCCCTTCAAACCCCTGAGAGATACTAATTGTGCTCCACCTCGTATCACTCTCTTTTAAATCAGGCTTCTGGGCCCAGATTGGCTACTTCAACACTCCTGCCCATTGGCAGCCACTCCCAGAACCCTCTTAACCCCTTCCTAGCCAGAGAAGGGCGCACACCCCACAACACTCCGTAAGCATATAGAGTGAAATGTAGAGACCTTAGAATGAATGACAAGAAGAATCATACGGAAAGTGTGTATAAACCATGTGATTTGATGAGAAAATGGGCCAAGAGGGAAAGGCCAGAGAATTATGACCAGCTGTTTGATTTCTTCACCCAGGAACAGGCCCTGAGCATAAGTTCTGAAGTGATCAGGCAATCATCTGGGATAAATTCCTGGATTCTGGCCAAAAAAGCAGATGATTGTCATCTCGCTGGTGCTGATGTGCCAGCTGGAGCAACTGTTGAGTGCAAACTGCACAGGGGGGAAAAGGGAGTGGAATCCCAGTGTAAAGGGCATACCCAGGTTTACTCCTAGGGAAAAAGCAGGGTGGTTAGGAATCCAAGCACTCACCTCACCAAAACAGATCCCCCTTTGGGGATCTCACTTGCAGACCTGCTGTACAAGGGAATGGGCCCAGAAGGCGTAACCTGTGGGAGTCGACTGAGCCCATGAGACACACTCACTCTAAAAGAAAAGAAACTAAGCCCATTGTCATATTCTGGAGCTTGACCCTGACCAGCGGGAGAATGTCACTGTCTGCCCTAAAATCCTGAGTGTTTAAATGGTCTGCGGCTGCAGTGCACAGCCTGGATACCCCAGCCAAATGTACTGGGCAGCGTCTATGTGCTGGGCAGGTCTGGTTCAGCACTCTGACTCCATCAACTGGCCTACAACACAGCTGCCCCTCCCTGGTTTCTATATCAGCCTGGGTTACTATTTTCAGAGTGACACCAACACGCCCAGTCCTGAATTTCCCTCAAACTATCTCCCCTGGAGCACTCTGGGGAGTAAAAAAGTCCATTGCACCTTTAACAAGACAAAACCTCAGATAAGTGCTTTAACTGGAGTTAACAATCCCTTCAGTTCAAACGCAGTTCAGAGTTCATTCAGATTACAAGTGAAACAAGATAATTAACTAAGAAAGTGAGGGATTCAGTGAGGTACGAGGGATAAATGAGAGATAAAGATAAACAAAGCCACCAGCCATCAAACCATGAGGTATGAGGGATAAAGACCAAGTGGTTACAAGAAGATGAAAGTAAAATACACTTTAAAGTGGCTATGACTTAATGAGTTACAGCCTTGGTTCATGGTGTGTTTCTTACCAATCTTTTTCTCAGACTTTGTCTACACTACAAAGATAAGTCAACTTATCTTAGGTCAACTGACGTCACTGCATTAATTACTGCAGTGGCAGATGTCCACATTACTTTCCTTGGGTTGATGGTGTGTATCCTCACAAGTAGCACTTCCACTGACAAGTGGAAGGCAGTGGGGCAATGTCCCAGCTACTTGCACCCCACTTTCTTCCACTGGGAGCAAGGAGAAGCTGTCTGGGGCTTCTCCCTCCTTATTTTCTGCCAGGAGCTGGGGTCCAGTTGTCCAAGGTTTCCTGCCCCGCTCCCAGACTAGAGCTGGGTCCCAGCCCTTCAGCTCTTCAGTGGAGTGAGTGGGGTGGGGAGGCAGTTGGGGTCTAGTTGCCCAGGTTTCTTGTCAATTTCAGGGCTCTGGAGCCATGAAATTGACAAGAATGACAGCCAATAGTCAATGTAAAGAAGGCAGTGTCTACACTGAGAAAAGCCCCACACCTCTTGTTGGTTTTATTAAGTTGGCATAGCAGGAGAGTTACACTGGTCAGGGAGCATTTCAGTGTGCACACTTCCATGGTTTTGTTGACAAAAGCTGACTTTTGTCAACAAAGCTCTGTAGTGTAGACCAACCCTCAGTCAGGGCCATCCATAGACTAGTAGGGGCTTGTATCCCTTTTATTCCAAAGTGAAAGATCTTTGCCTAAACAGATTTCTCACCTATGTACAGTTCCCAGGGACATCAACCCCCTTAGCTGAAGAATCCATCTCTGTCAACTTGCAAGCAGATCATTTGCTCATCTCTGCAGCAGAGAGGAGGGAGAGGCAGCAGGAGGGGGCTGTAGGGGCAAGAAGTGGAGTGAGGGCAGGGCCTCAAGAGGAAGAGGCCAAATGGGTGCAGGACCCCCAGGTGGAGCGTAGGCAGGGCCATGGTCTGGGTGCTGGTTGGGTCCCTCCCACTTCTAGGGAGTTTCACGAACCTCCACAGAGAGGTGCCACATCTGCGGCATTTGCCCTCCTGCACAGCCAGCCTTTTTTACATGCTGCCCATGGCTTTGTCCATCTTTTTTGGAGAGGTGCTTCCTTGTCTCTGTCTGATGCTGAGGCTGGTCAGACAAAGAAATGCCTATTCATTTGTGTAGGGCAGACAGAGCTGATGCATTGTACACCAAACCTATTTTAAGAGTATAATTCTGGCACATATCTATAACTCTTCTTACAGACCCCAGACATACATCATGCGAGACTATTACTGACCAGTGATATTGTACGTGCCACCTCTTGGCTCTATATGCATTAGATGTAGTGAGCATGTCAGGTGTGACATTGCTGACACCAAATTTGAACTACAAGTGGATCTTGTCCTGGTGTCATATGCACATCCTGTCTGGTCCAGGTGAATACATTAAATCAGAGGCCTGAGAAACTCCTGATGAATTTGGTGAGGTCTGACCCACTGCATGTGGCAGTGGAATTTACGAAAGGTGACTGGCAAAGAACATGGAGGGTGAAGAGACAATGGGACGCAGGTTTCTCTGGTCGGAGAAAAGATAGTCAGAGAACAGCATAGGGAGGAAGGGCAGAGCTCCTGGGGACAAGAGCAAACTCCTGAGCTTTTTGTTCAAGTGCATTTGAAGCAGGAAGATTTGGTGGCTATCTGAAAAGTGAGGGTCCTGGACTGTGTTCCAACAGAAGGGCTGCTGGGAAGGGACATCTGAATGCTGTTAACACCATAACCTGCAATAAAAAGGCAGGATCTTGTCTCCAGCGATGATCCTCCCAGCTGTTGTGATGCCACTACCGTTCTGCACACTGAGGTCGCTGCTATGCACAGCCATGGCTTAGAAATGCTTGCTTGCCCTGTTCCCTATGCAAAAGGCACCTGAAGATCCTGAATGACCAGTGCACGAACACCAGGCAGTTCAGTCCCCCAGTTCTAGAGATGACCCCCTATCTTTGATCCCAGAAGGAAATGGTAAAGACCAAGAAACTGCTAGAAGGAGAGAGGAGCGGAGGGCAGGACATGGAGGAAGCAGTGTGCTTTCAGGTGTGGAAGAGATTGAAACCAACTCATAGCAAAGGAAAGTGGCATTGAATCAGGACAGGGCTGGGCGGGAACGTTAACCCCTGTAACGGAAGTTAACCACTCTCCTGGTAAGCAGTTGCCATTTGCCAGCCTTGAGCATGAACCCAGCTCTGGAAAGCATCATGGGGAGGGGAGCTGGAACAGGGGGCCATGGCCCCCCATTAAAAGAAAGAGGGGGAGTGGCAAGGAGTGAGCAGGAGCAAGGCCTCAGGGGAAAATGTGGAGTGAGGGCAGGGTCTTGGGGAAAAGGGTGTGACATCAGGGAAAAGGATGGAGCAAGGTCATGACCTCAGGGGAAGGGGTGGAGTGAAGGCAGGGCCCCAGGGAAAAGGGTGGATCTTCAGGAGCAAGGGTGGACCTTCAGGGGAAGGGGCGGAGCAGGGGGCAAGGCCATGGTTCAGGTGCTGGTGTTGGTGGGCAGCCCCCTCTCTTCTAGGGAGCTTCCAGAACTCCTGATTTCGGGCTGCAGCCCTCAGGCAAACCCAGGGTGGGGTAGTGGGGACAGGGTTTCTGCAGAGACAGGAAGGTGGTACAGGGGCACTTCTGGGAAATGATAAAAGCCCCGAGAAACTTTATAAGCATAGGTGTGCCTGCAGAGCACCCGGGTGGCGGAGGATTGATGTTGCTGGTCCTCGCCTGCCCGTTTGCCGGTCACTTGGGGGCACAGAGAACCACCAAGTTAAAGAAGGATTTTTACCAGTCAGAAATAACAACGACAGATGTGAGAGACTAGTGCAGATCTTGTGATGGATGCTGCCACAGAGAAATGTGCAGGACCCCAGAGAGTTCTTCTGCACCCCTGGCCTCCCTCCAATACAAGAGTTGTTTAACACTGGACACTTTGGACTCTGTGCTTCCCCAAAAGGGGAAGAATATTCTCATTCTAGTGAATTTAGCCCGTAGGTACCAACAAGCAGTGGCTCTGTCTAACACCTGGGGCGCTGTGTCACCAGGGATGGGAAGGAGCCTGCATTGCCCACCCCTACCCTCCCCATCAGGGGATCCCCTCAGGTTCTCCAGGCAGGACTGGGTAATGGCGCAGGGGTGCTTGGGGCTGATCTAGGCCAGGAAGGGGAATGAGGGAGGAGAAGGGGTGGTGGGGATGGGGACAACAGGGGGAGCTGTGGGTGGGAGAAGGCAGTGGTGAGAGGATGGGAAGCTGTGGGGAGGGGACAGGGACTTGTGGGGTAGGTGAGTTATGGGACAGAGAGGAGGGAGAGCCATGGTGAGGGGCGGAGGAGCTGCAGGGGTGTGTGGGGGTCATGGGGAGGGGGAGTGAGGGTGGGGGCAGTAATCAGGGGAAGGGGAGCCATGGGGTAAGGATGGGGCTGTGGGGAGGAGGAGCTGCAGCATCTGGGCAGTGTGGAGGGGACACTCATGGGAGTGGGGCAGGGATCCACAGAGGCAGGACTGGTGCTGGAGTGGCTGAACTACCCGTTTCCTGCCTGTAATCCCAGCTAATTGGCTTTGCCCCCCCCCCCCCAGCCCTGGCACTCCTGTGGGTGGGGAAATAAGAAGATTTCCCTGACTCCTATTTAAGGCCCCATCTTCTTGTCCCCTCATTCTATACCTGCCTCGGAGCCGCCTGTCCCGGACCTGACTGCCGTGCCCCGGTGCCCGGCCCCATGCCCCACAAGCAGCCTGGTGAGACGGAGACGCGCAAAGAGGGGCAGGACCTGGGTAAGGGGGAGCAGGTGCCCCTGAAGGACAAAGAAGGGCCCAAGGCCAGCAAGAGCCCTGACTCCGAGTCTCGTCACAGTTCGCACTCCAGCCATGGCCGCAAGCATGGCAAGAAGCATCACACCGATGCCCATGTTGATGCCACCAAGGCCTACTCACCCTTCCTCAACACCGTCTTCGGCAGGGTGAGCTGGCCAGGGACAGGGTGGGAGGCGGAGCAGACTGGGCAGCAGGGAATCAGGGTGGGGTGATGTTGGTATGGGGCAGCGGATAAGAGTGCTGGGGGAGGGCGTGGAGTAGTGGGTGGGGGGCAAGGCATGGGACTCCAGAGGGGGCATAGGAGTGCTGGATAGGGGGTATGTTGTAGGACATGGGGTTGCTGGGTGTGGGGCAGGAAATGGGTCACAGGATGGGTACATGGGCATGGGAAGAGTGCCTGGGGACAGAGCTGGATGGAGGCACTGGGGGGGGTGGGGGGGCAAGGCACAGAGGTACAGGGGTGGGGACAGTGTTAGGGTTCGAGAAAGGGTGCGGTGGCAGGAGGGGGTTGGGCAGTAGGTAAGGAAGGTGGGTCAGGGGCATGGAGAGGAGGCAGGGCAGGCAAAAAGGTGCCCAGGGAGTGTGGGAATGGCGACGGCCAGGCGATGGTGTGAGGGAAGGAGTGGGCACATGAGGTGGGCGTGCTGGGTGGAGCTGAGCTGGGAAAAGAGGGGTAGCTGCAGCAGGCAGGCAGTGGGAGATCGGGTGGTGGCATGGCTGGCTGGACAGTGGGGGTGAAGTGGGGGGGCCTTGGCTAGTTGGGCATGATCAAGAGGGGGTGCCTGGAGTGGGATGGGGCAGAGTGGCTATGAAGCAAGTACAGAACAGTGTGGGGAGGGAGGCATCTTGCCCTCAGGCTTCTCAGTTGATGAGTGGGTCTGGGCTGGCTGGAGGGGCTCACGTGGGGACGTATGGGGCACTGCAGGCCCTGGAAGGGCTAGGTCTCCCCACTCCCAGATAGAAACAAGTGCAGCCCCACTTGTGCCCATCACTCTCTGGGGCCAAGGGCCTGGAGAGACAGAGCCCCTGCCCCTCCCAGGATGGCTCAGTGCTCTGCAGCATGGCATGGTGCCCATGGGACTTAACAACAGCCCTGCCGCCCACACCCTGTTGCCTTCCTTAGCTGGCATAAATAGCCCTTTCTCTGCCCCCTGCCTGGAGGCCGCCAATCCCATTATCTCTGGGCACAGGGGAGCCAGGGCCTGTCAGAGATGGAGGAACTGGACAGCCACTCCTGGACGAGGAGCGGGCCCGCCTTGTAGGAGGGGGCCCTCAGGGGCTGGCAGGGGGAGTGGGCCCTACTGTGGGAGAGGGGACCCCTAGGGGCTGGACGGAGGGAGTAGGACCCTGCTGCAGGGGGAAGGTAGGAAGTAGGGCAGGGTCGAAAGAGGGGCCGGTGTGCAGCAGGAGGATGCTGGGAGATGACCGCTGAGCGAGGCTGCCCCAGCAGGCTGAGGCCGGAGATCACCGCTTTGCCTGCAATCCCCTTAATCCCAGCTTCAGCAGGTTAATTTTGGCTGGGATTTCTCACCCGCTTCTATGGCTTCTTAACGAAGGTGACACCGTGACAGCACCCCTCCTGCCCCCCGCTGTACTCCCCTGCAATGCCCCCCCTCCCCAGTGAAGTGAGATCCCCCCAGATCTCCAACAAGCTCTCACTGCCCAGTCCAAAATCCTCTAGAGGGCACCGACTCTGATCCAGCCCCGGGAACGTTGGCTGGCTCAGGGGGCAGGGAATGGGACATAGAGCATTTCCCCTCCAGGGGGCACTGGCTCTGATCCAGCGCTGGGTGGGATCACTGGCAGGCTCAGAGGGGTGGGGGGCCGATCAGCTGAGGCAGGCTGGCATAGGGCATTGGCCTTGCTATGTGCCTGGGGGTGGGCTGTTCTGCCTGCACTGCCCCTTCTGTACACAGCTGGTGCCCTAGTGGGGTGGGTGCATGGGATCAAGTTATGAAGGGCAGTGGGAGGCAAGGGGCAGCGTGGGGGGCTTAGCACTGAGCTCCCAGCATCCCTGGGGGCCATGGGTACATCCTGAGCATGAAAGCTTCTCTCCTCCACCCCCCTCTTGCTTTGGGGGGGAGGGGCTGTTCTACCCCTTTGCCTGCCTCTATTTGCCCCTGTGGGGAGCTCAAACTTGCCCTGGCAGGGGGCACTTTTACTCCTTTCCTGCTGTTGCCCACCCTTGCTCTTGATCCCATTTGCCGTGCTGGTGTTGCTCCTAGGGTGGGTTTTTTGGGGACAATTTCCCTTGCCCCCCTCCATACCAGGATTGTATATCTAAGGGGGTCCCACACACACCCCACAGGTCTAACTGCCTGCTTTTCTTTCTGCCCCCAGGAGAGGGACCTGTCCCCAGTAGAGCTGGATGGTGAGTTGGCAGTTGTCATGGCTGCAGTGGGACCCTTGAGCAGCAATGGGGGGCTACCCCTCGTGGGGGGGGGAGACAGTGGCCCTGCTGAGGGGCCCAGCCATATCCATTTGCCTCCTTAGAGGCGGAGGAATGCGTTGTACACGTCTCACAGCCATGCCCAGCTTCCTGGGGTCTGGCACCAGAGACACAAGGAGGGATACAGAGTCTGCTGCCCTTGGGATTGCTGTGGCTGCATTTTTTAGACCTCCCCCAGCTGTGACCCTCCATCAGCTTTAGAACTTCCCTCTATAAAGCCTGGCTTGGAGCAGAGGATTCTGGGTAGCCCACCTAGCATTGCCCACATTACAATTAGACCAACCACTAGAAGGTGCCCCGCATGGTACCACAGCTAATCATGGAACCCTTCCCTGTGCATCCCCAGAGGGCCCTGGCCGCAGGGTCACTGGCCGTGGTTGGTGGGAATGTCACAGCCAAGAAAGGTGTTGGTTCTGACCCAGTTCTCCCCTCACTGAGGTTGGGTTCCTGCTAGGGAGACACAGGGTAGGTGCGCTGTATCTGGGAAAGGTGGCAGCACTGAGGCTCTTCCCCGTGGCAGAGCTGCTGGATGCCTTCAAGGAATTCGACACGGACCAGGATGGCTTCATCAGCTACAAGGACCTGGGCACCTGCATGCGCACGATGGGCTACATGCCCACCGAGATGGAACTCATTGAGATCTCCCAGCACATCAAGATGAGAAGTGAGTGTGAGGAAGGACAGGAATGTCTGGATCATTTGCCTCCCCCCAGCATCCTACCTATGAGTCCCCCTCACTGCTTTCCCAGTGGGACCCTGCACCACAGACAGACCCACTTACGCCTCACTGCTCCCCCGGTGGGACCCTGCCCCAGAGAGACACCCTCTACCCCTCAACACTCCTCCCATGGGACCCTTTCCCTACCCCAGGAAGAACCCCCACCCCTCACTGTTCCCTCTGTGGGACCCTGCCCCAGAGAGACCCCCTTACTCCTCACTGCTTTCCCTGTTTGACCCTGCCCTAGAGAGACATCACTCTCCCTGTGGGACATTGCCCCAGAAAGACCCGCCCTACCCCACACCACTCCTCTTGTGAGACCCTCTCCATACCCCAGAGAGACCCCCCCAACCCCACACTTCTTCCCCATGGAACCCTGCCCCAGAGAGATCCTCCTCCCTACACACTGATTCCCCTGTGGGACTGTGCCCTGAGAGGCTCCCTACAGCTCACTGCTCCCCCGGGGGTCCCTCCCAGTGCTGGATGCTGATCTCCATGTCTCTGGTGCAGTGGGTGGGCGCGTGGACTTTGAGGACTTCGTGGAGATGATGGGGCCCAAGCTGCGAGAGGAGACGGCCCACATGGTGGGAGTGCGTGAGCTCAAGATCGCCTTCCGTGAGGTATGTGGGGGATAGGGAGAACAGGGAACTATGGGCTAAGGGGAGAGGGGGAGCAAGGTGGGGATGTGGAGGGCCCCCCTCCAGCTGGGCTGTCCCATGCTCATGCTATTCTTTGCCTCCTCCTCCCCCCAAGTTCGACATGGATGGGGACGGGGAGATCAGCAGCACAGAGCTGAAAAACGCCATCCTGGCCCTTCTGGGGGAGCAGCTCCCGGTGCAGGAGGTGGAGGAGATCCTGCAGGACGTGGACCTCAATGGGGATGGTCACGTTGACTTTGATGGTGAGACAGCCTCTGCAGCCCCCCACACTGATCCCTGGGGAAGCCATTGACTACTTGGGCCTCCCCTTCCTCTGAGCACCCCCAACATCCCCAGGAACCCCCCCACTAAGTGCACTGGCCTTTAGGAACTTGCATCCCCCCACTGGCCCCATCGATCCTTGACACTGACCCCTGGGGATACCTCCTCTGCCCCACAGCAAAGACTCAGTCCCGCATAGACCTCCCCTTCTCTTCCTGCCAATGCCTTCTTGTGACCCACCCTCCTACATCCTCTCCCCCTTGTGTTGAGCTGGGTGCAGGCCCTTAAGCCAGAGCTACAGGGTCTAGGACCCAGTAAACAGCCCCCAGGAACCAGGACAGGTGTGGCTTGGTGTTGGAGGGATGCAGGGAAGGAGCCAGAGCTAGGACTTGGGTGTAGTGGTGCACATGAGAGGAGAGTCAGTGATGACTGAGGGCTGGAGGACAATCTCACCCCAGCATGGCCTGGAGTGACTTCTGCTCTTTAGCTGCTGCTGCCCCTGGGCCTGGCCCCGCTCCCTATAGTCTAATGCTGCGGAAGCTGTACCAGCACTGCTCCCTGCCCCGGTGGGAAGACAAGGGGAAGAACGGACTGATGCAGGGGAGGGGGGCACAGTCTGGAGAGGCGGAAATGCAGAGCGGGAACCTAACACAGGATGGTGCAATTGGGCTGTGCTGTTCTGGACGCCCAGGAGGAGGCGCTGACACTCACTCACTCCAGCTCCCCTTTTCTCTCTTGCAGAGTTCGTGATGATGTTGTCCTCCCGCTAATGAGGTCCCTGCAACCCCAATTGCTGTTCCAGTCTCCAGAAGCACTCGAGTGACTTTGAGTGGATCCCCACTTCTGACAGCTGGTGACCCCCTTCCTCACCAGCAGGAAGTTCCCTGTGCCTCCCTTATGGGTCTCTCTATGGAGACTCCCCTCATCCCCGGGTGTGTTTGCCTCTCTGCTGGCCCCTCTCGCTGGCTGGTTGTGTGCTGCCAAGAGGCAGGGCCTGTGTGCCCTTGTCTACCTCTTGGGGAGGGACTGCGAAGGACCTGACTAAGCCAACCTCTGCTCCCCAACTGGACCCAGATTGTTCAATCCAGGGGAAATCATGATATCTCCCCCCCTCACCTCCTCCTTTACTACTGTCCTGAGCTGGTCTCCACCGCTAGTCAAGTGATTCACAACCTTTTGTGGGTTGCAACACACTTAGCAGTGTGTCATTTTTCTACAACAATGGTTTTCAAACTTAGGGTCGGGATCCAGTGCTGGGTCGCAGCACTCCCTGCCACAAGACTGGAATGCGTGGCTGAAAGATGTAATTGTTGGGTTACGGGTCTAAATGATTTCTTTCAACTGGGTCCTGAGGAGAAAAGTTTGAAACCCACTGCTCTACAGGACACATCAACACCCCCCCACGTCCCCTGCAGGCCAAATCCAGCCATCTCCCCAGCTCTCCATGAGACACTTACCACTGTGTAGCAACACAGTAATGTTACCAACACAGTGGCTGAGAACCACTGCTCTAGTCCAACTCATTAGCTGCCCTACCTTCTCCTGCCCGCCAGTGGCTAGAGTGGAGGAGGGGAAGGCCACCGCCCACCACCGCCATCTCCCTGTTCAGTGGATGGCTCTGCTAAAATGCCCTAGCAACAGTATGGTTTCCATTTGCCATCTGTCACAGATGCACAGAATCTGCATGCGCTCTGGGCCTTTAACCAGACCCTTGGAGCGTTGTTTCCTGACCAGTGTGCTGTGGAACACTGCTGGGTGGCTGTGGCCATTTTTGAGAAAGACTACACGTGAGAACAACAACCAAAAAATGCCCTTCCCTTGTATCTGAATGAGCTTGATAACCCACTTGCTGCCTGCAGTCTCTCTCGGACAAGGCCCCTTTCAAATATTATGAACTCATCACATACCATTCTCCAAAGCCAGATTAAGAGCGGGGAAAAGTAAACAAAGATGCCATTCCCTGATGAATGCAATGTGATGCAACAAGTCTTTGATGATGCACCTACAAAAGACAGGCTTGAATTGTGCAAGTTCTAATTCCATTTGACTTAGTGAAGAGCTGGCATGAGCCAGACCCAGAACAGCATTATAATTAATGCTCTGGGGTTGAACAATAGTAGAGCAAGTGACACACACCTGCGAAGACTATTTGGGGATGGGCAGAAACAGTTCATTATTAATTGCTTGTCATCCCAAATGATTAGTCTCAAGTGTGTCACTTTCTCCACTGAGTATGTGCTATTCCAGAGATCTTATGTTTTGCTTTAATGGTCATTTTAAAGTCTTTAAATCATGATCTGAGGACTTTAATAACTCAGTCATAGGTTAGAGGTTTGTTACAGGAGTGGGTGAGGTTCTGTGGCCTGCATGGGGCCAGAGGTGAGACTAGATGATCATATTGGTCCCTTCTGACCTTAGAGTCTATGGCTATGTCTACACTGGCAAGTTAGTTCGAATTAAGGAGGCTTAATTCGAACTAACTAAAGCCATGGCTACACTAGGCTTTAGTTAGTTCGAATTAAGGGCTTCCTTAATTCAAACTAATAAGTTTGAATAGGGCTTCAGAAGTAAGGCTTTAATTCAAACTAACTAGTTCAAATTAGCCAATGTGGCCATGTTAATTCGAACTAATTTCTTAGTTCGAACTAACTGACCATTGAAATGAATGGGGATCGCTAATTCAAACTAAGCAAGTGCCATGAATGGCACTTGCTTAGTTCAAACTAAATTTTCTAACTAATTCGAACTAATTTTAGCAAGTGTAGACATAGCCTATGAGTTTCCATTGTTAAGAATGTTAGTTCTGGGACAGGTCGCATCAGCCACCATGTTGGTTTTGATGTGAACCCTATTAGCCTGCTGGACTGGCTCTTGAATATTCACAAGACAAAATTAAGACTGGCCTATGACAGACGTCACATTACGTGACGCTCATATGAACTTGGCATTTTGGGAGCCACAGGGTGGAATTAAGGTGTGCCCTGGCAGCAGCGAAAAGATTGGGAACCCCTGTCTGGGAGGACTCTGATCAGTGGGTCAGGCCCCCAAGGGGTCCCAATTTCTTCCTCCTGTGCAGGCCATACCACATCTGCTAGAGATGTCTGCTAATGAGGGTCCAATCCATTGTCCCTCAGGACTCGCTCTTGATCTGGGTAATTTTCAACTGGTCCCCTAACAAGCCTATTTGTTGCCACCCGGATAGCAAGGTCTCTGTCTCACACACACCCCTCCTATCCTGTGCTGCCTCCCAGGGGGCAGATTTAACCTCCTTCCCCCCCCGCCAGACACACACTGGACAGAAATGCAGGATACAGAGGAAACCGAGGCACACAAGCTTCATAAAAATATTGCAGAACATTCCCACTGTGTCATGTCTCTTCCCCCAGGGGGCTGAACTGAGCCTCACCACTTCAATGGTGGACTTGGGAGGTTCAAGCCCACCGTGGTTATTCAGAAATGCCACAGCTTTCACCTATTCGCATGGTACTGCTTCTACCTGGCATTGCAAGAGTTGTACAGCATACATTCTAACCAAGTGTAGTTTTCACAACACAGGACAGAGCAATTTCACATCCTTCCTCCCATCTGTCCATTCACTGATGCTAGCAAGGTGCACATGGGAAGTTTCCATGTGGCCCCCATGCCCCTTAGCCACTGCAGAACCTTTGGGTTTGAATAAGGTCCTGCCAGCACCTCCTCCACAGGAGAGATGATGCACCCTGGTTGCAGCCTGGGGTATTCTGGCCCCTAGCTCAAGAGAGGAAATGACCACATGAGCATTTGATGGCAGGGAGTGGGGGAAAAAAAATCAGTGTAGGTTTGTCCCCATTCAAGGCTGGTCTTAATCCAGCCATATCTCTGGAGTGCAAGTGTCTCAGGCGCAGTGAGGTAAGGGGCCCTCCAGAGTTGTGTGCCTGGGCTATGTGTCTGCCAGGAACCCATTTCCTCTGGTGGTGTTGTCAACCTGTTGCCTCACCCACAACACAAAGTCCCCTCTTGGCCCCACTCCGGTGGACTGTGAGTCAGGCTCTCTTGGTTAGGAGAACCCACCAAGACCATGGCCACACCGTGCAAGCTGTGTCCATGACCAGCAGCACCCTTCTCCGGAGCTTCTCTCCACCCTGGAGAGGGCAATGTGTTACACAGCCCTCCGGTCCTGCCCATGTCTGAGTCACAGGTAGGACCAATGGCTTCCCATCTGGAACCTTAGCCCAGGTTGCCCTGCCTTTCAGGGCTTGTGAGGAGGTTTCGCCATTGAGGGGTCTCACTATCCCCCCAACTCATGAGCATCTTCCCTTTGAATTTCTGCTCCCATTGGAGAGCAGAGGCATCTGAGCCCAGGCGAATACAACAGGACACCTGTGTGACTGTCTGGAGTAGGTGCCCATCCGCCAGCACATCCTGCACCTCAGAGATGTTGGTCATGTGACTGGGCAAGAGGACAACCTGCACCTCATAAATGCAGACTGTGTGACTGCTAAACTTTAAAAGTTCAGTTACAGTGTTCATTCTTGGAGCCCATGCTCCAGGCCACCTTGGTGGCTGGGCAGAAGAGAAATGTTGTTCTGGCCCCACAAGTCTCTGACAAACCCTTTCAAGCTTGGGACACCCTGTTTGTCTACAGATATTACGCCTCACATCTTTGCAGAGATTGACTGGGGTTGTCTTCTCTCCCCACTTTGAGTTCACACATATGCCACATCTGGGGCACCTCCATTAGTTCCCTTTCCCAGGACTCACGCTTAAGCCAGTTGCATAGACTCAAACTCTAAAGTCAAAAGGGACTAATACGATCATCTAGTCCAACCTTTGCCGACTCCCATGCTGGACCCTCCTCCCCAACCCTCAGTTGGTGCCGGCAGCCCCCTTGGCCAAGAAAAAGTGGTGGCCACCTGAAAATTTGGCAGCAGCCATGGCTGGAGGGGGAGGGCATGTCCCAGGCATGCCACTGAAAAGAGCCACTCGCAGAAAGGAAGCGTCTCTTGGAAGCATGCCTGGGGATGGGTGCCCCTACACATACCACAGAAAGAAGCTGTCTAGAGTGGCTCCTTTTGGCAGTGGCATGCTGTGGAGCAGAGCCACCCCGGGAGTCTTCTTTCTGTGGCATGCCTGGTGCATGGGCATGGTAGTGACCTGCCGCACCCCAGCTGCCCCTGAAAGAAGCTGCCCAGAGTGGCTTTCTGTGGCAGGACTGCCAATTTCAGCAGCACTGCAGGGGGTGCTGCGTGCCACTCTGAATGGGCTTGTATGCCACTGTTGGTACGTGTGCTGGGGGTTGCCTATCCTGATCTAGTCTGACCTCCTGCTCAATGCAGAACCTCACCCACCTGCCTCCTGCAATAAACCTCTAACCTATGGCTGAGTTACTCCTCAAATCATGGTTTAAAGACTTCAAGGCACAGAGAATCCACCAGCAAGTGAGTCAAGCCATGCTCTGTGCTACAGAGGAAGGTGAGAAACCCCCAGAGCCTTTGCCAACCTGCCCCGGGGAAAAATTCCTTCTCAACCCCAAATATGAAGTTAAACCCTGAGCATATAGGCAAGACTCAGTTTGGGTACTTCTTTGCCCCAACTCATCCAGCCTTAGGGTTTCTGTCAGGGCCGTCCCGGGGGGGGGGGGGGGGGGGGGGGGGAAAGGGCGCGGGTCCCCGGGGCCCCCCGGTCACCCGGGCCCCGCGCTGTCTCACTCCCAGCGGGGCAGTGCGTGGCCTGCACCGCAGCCCCCCAACAGCCACACTCTTCCCTGCTCCCGCTGCCTTCGGCCGGGAGCCCAAGGCAGCGGAGGAGGCCAGGAGCTAAGTCCGGCCTCTGGGCTAGCCCTCCCGACCCCCGGGGTGGAGCAGGAAGGCCCAGGGCAGGATAGGTGGCTGGGGCCCGCCTCTGGGCTGGCCTGCTGGGGCCTGCGCCTGCCCCATTCGGCCAGGGCCAGCCCTCGCCAGCAGGATGCCCTCTGCCAGAACTGACTCCTGGCGGCGGCCTCGGGTCCCCGGCTGGGGCACTGGCCGCAGCAGTCTAGGGTCCTGGCTGCGGCCGGCTACCCCACCAGCAGCTCCCGCTTCTGGGGCCGGGGCCGGAGCCGGCTCCCCGCCGGTGGCCACAGCCTCTCCACCCAGGCTGGCTCACTGAGGGGGTGGGGGGGTTTAGCTGCCCACCTCCCCTCCAGCATGGGGGGGGGGGGCAGGGCCCCGCCTAAGCCAGTTGGCCCTGGGCCCCGCTCCTTCCATGGGACAGCCCTGGTTTCTGTCTGCTAATTGTGTTTTAAGCTTGTGGGGATGTATGTTATAGAGTTGTTCCCTCAATCCTCAAGTGTCATGACACCCTTGTCCCATCAGTCTCCCAGCAGTGGGGTGGCTTCCGTAGACATCACACCCGTGATCTTTTGCACACCTCCAGACCTGTTCCTAGAAGCCACATCCCTGCTATCAACTCCGTCCATTTGGGAGTAGGCCTGTTTTGCTTTGGCGGCAAGAGTAACAGACTGCACGCTTGCATCCACACCCTTACACGCTAGTGTAATAATATTTGAAACTCTCATAATCTGC
Organism: Pelusios castaneus; assembly: GCA_007922175.1. NCBI lineage: Eukaryota > Metazoa > Chordata > Testudines > Pelomedusidae > Pelusios > Pelusios castaneus. The sequence continues at coordinate 261,195 of ML686025.1, read as the reverse complement.
AGTTCAGAAGCAGCATTTTAGATGAAGGTATAAACATAAGTGGAGATAATGACTAAAAGTTTGTTTCCCAGAGATGTCTGGGGAGCAGCCAAGCCAGTTCTTTGGGGCTGAAGGGCAAGCTGGTACCTTGGACAGCTGTCAACAAGGCTAATAGGCCATTAACTGCTAAGTGGCCATTCTTTGGCATGAAAGAGGGCTGGGGTAATTACCTCCCCTTTGCAAAGTAACAGCCTGAGGTTTCCTTCCACACAGGCTGCCCATTGCCTTGCTGCTAACTGGAAATGTGTCTCAAAGGGGGGCTAGTACTATCAAAAATGGGGTACATACCCTAAGGGACCCTGCCGCCTTCTTTTCACTCTGTCTTGCTGCACCAGAAGGAACAAAGAAAGCAGCCATTAAACAGAAGAAAGGGCCCTGGCCTAAGAAGTTTGCCCTGTTAAACTGTTGAGAACATGTGGTGAGAGAAACTCTGCTTGGAATGTAACAGTTTGCTCAGTGAGGCTCTAGTTGTGTTTTATCTTTACTTACCTTGTAACCTCTTCTGACTTTTATGCCTCATTATTTGTGTTCACTTCAATTCTCTGTCTTGTGGTATAGCTAATCTGATGCTTTATCTAAGTCTCTGTGTTTATACTGAAGAGTTTGGAGAACTCCTTTTGAGATAGCCAGAGGAGCACATACAACTTCTATTAATAAAATGATGGATTTTATATGAACTTGAATTGGCCAGGAAAGGACTGGGCAGTACAGGATGGACATGTGTGGGGAAGTCTAGGATTGGGGTTTGTTAGTGTCAACTGGCAATAGGTTGGTTTCAACTAGTTTCTTAACCATCCTATTTACTGAAACCCAGAGAGTGAGGTAACTTGTCCCCCTAACTGCCCTGCCCAATCCAGAACAGACTTAACTTGCTCCCCACCACTGGGTAGCAATGTAAAATACAGAGGGAAACTGAGGCACACATATGATTCCTAAAAATATTATAGAAAACTCCAACATCAACACCCTCATTAGGATTCAGAGTTAACATCCTACTAAGACAGAAGGCCAGTTTATAGGCTCTAAGAGAGCCCTGCCCCTCAGCCAAGAGCACTGTAGGTGCTGTTGGATGAGAAATAACAATAAAGCTCCACGTTCAGTTTCAGCAGACAGTGCCCCTTGTTGCATTTCTCTTCTATCATCTCTGGATACTGGAGGGGTAGTGGGTGGAGTTGGTCTCATTTGAAACCTGTCAGGATACGAGGAAGATGACATCAAACTGCAGCCCTGGCAGAGGGGATAATCTGCTCAAATCCCTGCTCAGTCAGGAACCATTGCTGAAACTCAGCTTAACACACAACGGGGATGCAGGGGTGAGAAATGCTGGGAAGCTGGAGCTGGCCTTTGTTGAGAAAGGGGGTGGATAACTAGGGCTATGTCTACACTTACAAAAGCTAGTTAATTAGTTAATTAATTTTAGTTAGTTCAAATTAACTTAATTTGAACTAGCATGGTCCCACTAGAATACTAGTTCGAACTAGCCATGTCTATGCAGGGCACTTGCTTAGTTCGAATTAGTCAGTTGCAGGAAGGTCAAGCTGCCGATTAGTTCAAACTAAGCAGTTAGTTCGAACTAATATGGCCACATTGACTTAATTCATACTATTTCGAATTAAGGGTTAGTTCAAACTAAGCAATTGAATTTATTAGTTCGAATTAAGGAAGCCCTTAATTCGAAGTAGTGAAAGCCTAGTGTGGCCAAGGCTTAAGTTAGTTCAAATTAAGCTGCCTTAATTTGAACTAACTTGCAAGTGTAGACGTAGCCTAGGAGAGGGGCCTCAAGGAGAGGTCACACCTGGCCTGCCCCTCCCACACTGTTAGATGGGAGGGGATGGCTGGGCCAGTAGTTAGAGCACTAACATGGAACTTGGTTCAATTCCCTGCATGATGCTGCAAGTCCCTTAGGAGCTCTGTGTCTCAGTTTCCCCATCTGGATAACAGGAATCACAGCACCATCCTGCCACCCATAGATTAAAGAGCAAGAAGCACTCTGGTACTATGGTGATGGGGGTCCCATAAGGTTGATGCCACATACCGAGTGGGGGCATCTACACCAGGGGCTTGCAGAACAGCAGATGCTTTGCTGAGACAGGCAAATTTGGGTGTCTGTGGCACCTGAGAAATTGTCCTGTTGTTGGGGTTCGAAGCTGGGGGGGAGGAGAACCATTTGCACCCCACAGTCTGCCATTGCAGGGCCAAGGCAAACAGAAGGGAGAGGGTGGTACTAGGGACAGTGAAAGGGATGCACCCCTAGGGCAAAGAGGAGCACAGAGGCCCAGAACAAAAATCTGCTGAATACTGAGGAACTGCTGCCATCTTCCTGCCCCCACCTCCCCACCCCACTCCAGTCCCATTATCCAGTGAGGGAAATGCTGACACACACATCAAGGGAATGAATCCTGATCAGTGCTGGGCCTGCAATGGGAGAATCCACAGTCCCAAGTGCCCTTCTGCTTCAGCCTCATCCTTGCCTGGAACAGCCCAGCTGGGTGAGGCTCTGAGACCTCCCCCCATCCTTCAACTGCTTTGCTATGGGTGGAGAATGGAATGAGGCCACAACCTGGGACAGCTCCCTGGGCTGGGATCCGGGGGGGGCACGTGACTGTCCACACGCTGCAGATGGATGGAAGTGGCATCTGCCAGAGCTAAAATTAGAAGGCTGCTGCCGCTGGAGCTAAAAAGATGGGACAGATCCACAACTTCTCTGGATAGGCGCAGAGGGGGACTACCTGAAACACACTCTCACCATGCCCTCTGCTGGCTGGGATCAGAACTGCTCATCTACATGTCATAGCCCTTCTACTGCTGGTGGGGATTCTCCTTTTGCTCAGCAGCCTAGGCTTCTGGGGCAGAAGGCTTTTGGTTCTTTCCCTGTTGAAGGGCAGGGACACATGGGAAGAGCCAGGGGGCTGCAGTCATGTGATAATTTGTCGTGCAACAGCCAGCTGAGAGACAGCATGGCAGTCATGGGCCTTAGGACTGGGCCAGGGAACCTAACCCATGGGGGTCAGCTTTGAAGGACCCAAGGGCTGATTCTATCTATGGGGTGGGAGCTAGAGGACTTGCCTCAGGCCTGGAGCCTGTCCTGTCTCCCGTAGCGAGTCGACTTAGGGCGTCCACACTGCTTAAGTTGACTTAAAAAGTTGACTTAAGCATTAAATTCAACCTTATACTAGGTTTTATAAAGTCGACTTTAAATTTCCTTAAGTCGACTTAAGCAGCAGCTTAAGTCAACTTAAGAAAACGCCAGTGTGGATGCAGAGTATATTTAGTTGACTTAAGCCTGCTTAAGTCGAGTTAATTCACTAGTGTAGACGCACCCATACTCTTAAGGCCAGAAGGGACCAATATGATCATCTAGTCTGACCTCCTGCACAATGCAGGCCACAAAACCTCACCCACCCACTCCTGTAATGAACCTCTAACCTATGACTGAGTTATTAAAGTCCTCAGATCATGATTTAAAGACTTTAAAATACAGAGAACCAACCAGCAAGTGAGCTATGCACAATGTTACAGAGGAAGGCAAAAAAACCCCAGTACCCAAGTCAATCTGCCATGGGGGAAAATTCCTTCCTGACCCCAAATATGGCGATCAGTTAAACCCTGAGCATGTGGGCAAGTCTCACCAGCCAGTCAAGAAAAAATTCTCTGTAATAACTCAGAACCCACCCCATCTAATGCCCCTTCCCAGATCACTGGAATATCTATCACCAGTCATAAAAAATGGACAATTGCCAAATTAAGCCATCCCATCATATCATCCCCTCCATAAATTTATCAAGCTCAGTTTTGAAGGCAGTTATGTTTTTTGCCCCCACAGCTCCCCTTGGTAGGCTATTCCAGAACTTTACTCCTCTGATGGTTAGAAACCTGTGTCTAATTTCAAGCCTAAGTTTCCTGATAGACAGTTTGTATCCATTTGTTCTTGTGTCCACATTGGCGCTGTATTCAAATAATTCCTCTCCCTCCCTGGTATTTATCCCTCTGATGTATTTATAGAGAGAAATCATATCTCCCCTCAACCTTCTTTTGGTTAGGCTACACAAGCCAAGCTCTTTAAGTCGCATCTCATAGGGCAGGTTTCTCATTCCGTGAATCATCCTTGTAGCCCTTCTTTTCACATGTTCCAGTTTGACTTCATCTTTCTTTCTGTAAGTTCCCCATCTTCAAGCATCTGACAAAGTGGGATTTTCTCCCATGAAAGCTCATGCAATAAAAAAACTTGTTAGTCTTCAAAAGTGCCCCCAGATTCCTTGTTTGTATTGCATTCTGGGAGAAGAGCCCATGCTCCCAGTCATCCCTATGCAACTCATTTGGGTCCCAGCATGTGTTGCTAATAAATTCCCAAAATACAGTGCAGTGAACAGTGGAGAGTTGTGTAGTAAGAGCTGTACCCATGATGCACAGCAGTCTGAATCAATATAAGTCCCTTCAACAAAACTGCTTTCAGTTCTCTGGGTTCCTTCCCCATAGCCCCAGTCTTCACCAAAGCTTCACCCTTACCTTCACTCTTACGTGTTCAGGTCCAGCAGCCGGCCAGGAACTCTTCCTCACCCCCAACCAGCATTGAGCTAACCATGGTGCTGCAGGTTTCCCTTCAGGCAACACTTCTCTAGCTCCAGCAAGGAACAGAGTGTCTCAAGCAATGCAGCTCCTTTTGTACTAGCCTACAGTCCTCTGATTGGTTAGTCCTTTGCAGCCTGCCCCTAATTGGTTGTTTTCCTCCAACCATTCTAGGCTGCTCTTTTCCTGGGTTGGGTGAGGCCACCCTACGCTATGTCTGCGTGGGTGGGACTTGGGACAGCTATAGCCGTGTGCAGCTGGGGTTACAGCCATGCAAGCTCTGTTTATTCCCTTTTAGTCCATGGCACATGTGGCCCATGCTCACTCTCTCTGCAGGCTGGAGATGGACAACATGTGCTTCTCCAGCTTGACAAAGGGTAACTGCTTCTCATAGTAGGCAGCTTCATTGATGAAGGCCAGGTAGATGGTGGCGTCACCCTTGTACTGGATCTCTTCCCCACTGAAGGTCTGGAAGATTGGGTCCCCAAGATTCAAGGTGTGGAAATCCTTATCCTGAGGGTAGAACAAGTTGGTGAGAGGCTGGGACTGGAGGATCCAGGAGCTCCCCGCATGGCCAGTGCCCCCACCCTGCTCCCTGCAGCGTTCTCTGCTGATTGAAGCCAGGATCCCTATTGTTCTGGAATTAACTTCTAGTAACTGAATGCTTTATTAGACTTGCAGGTTACAGCCCCCCTGCAAGCTGAGTCCATCCTATCTCCCAGGGTCAACCATTCTGTTGATGTATTGCTACAACCTGCAGCTCCCTTGAGCCCAGGGGCTGGGTGAGCAAAATCGCTCCGCTAGCCCCATGTCCTGGTGAAACCCAACTTCACCCCACTGAGCTTGAAGGCTAACTCTGGCACTACCTCGCCAGGACTGAGCCAAGGCGTCCTGGCCTTTGTGCTGCTCAGGAGTAGAAACAGAAGCAGAGATTGCTCAGCCGCTCTAAAACTGGGGTAAGAGCCCTGCCCCTGGCCTCAACCATGAGGCAGACTGGGAGGGTTGGATGCATTCTGCTCTGGCTATTCTCTGCCATCTAGGGCGGTGGAGAACAGAGGGTAGCTCACAGCAGCCTTTGGACTACTCTAACTCACAGCAGGGGCCAAGTCCCTGGCCCACAATTTAGGGAGCACAGAGGAGGTTTAAAGCCACTTGCCTCTGGCTCTGTCCAGAGCTCAAAGATGGGCTGAGGGAGCATTTGAGCTGGTGAGTGACTCTGTCATTGCCAGGATGGCTTTGAGAGAGGCTGCAGTCTTGCCCATGAGCCCTGAAAGAAAGGCAGTGCAGGGACTGGGGCCACCCTAATCCCAGCCCACACCCACCTGTAGCTTAGGGTGAATGAGGGATGAGAGCTCCCTGTAGGGGTAACAGGGATAGTCCATGATCCTGGTGAGCTTGTAGGCTTCAATCTCAAAGGCAGAGAACATTGTGCTTATGCAGCAAGGGGGACAGGCGGGGGCTCAGAATGGGGTCTGGGCTGGAATGCTGCCTTTACCCATCCTAGTTAATCACAGGCTCCCACTGTTGTAGCTCATCCACTGCAGCTGGAGAGAAAGGGGGACCCCTCAAAGCACAGAGAAGGGAGGAGAGACTCACCCCAACCCCAGGGGCACTGCGGAGCAGTGTTTGGTGGGATAGTTCAGCCTACCTGCCAAGGGCCCACTGCAGAGCAATGCATGATGGAAAAGCTCACTTCACATCCCCATGATCTGCTGCTGTGCAATGTATGATGGGATAGCTCATGTCCCCTCTGGGATCTTTTCAGGGTGACCCTGATGGCACAGCTCACCTTTGTTAAAAATTTCAATGAAGTCCAGGCCGCAGGGAATAAGGGCTCTCACCTGAGCAAAAAGGTCAGCTCTCACCACACACCTGGGGCTGTGGTCCCAGTTCCAATCCTGCACAGAGAACATGGTGATCCAGTCATGGCTTAGCCACAACTCCCTTCCCACCACACCTTGCAAGGAGTCCTCCTAAACATCTTCTAATGCTCATTGCCCCTGCCGGAGCCCTGGCCAAGGGGAGATCAGCCTCCAACCCCTCTATTACTTATAGCTATGATCCAGATACCTACTGCAATATCACCCCACTGCCCATCCCACCCCTCACCCCCCACCATCACACGCCTGGCCTTCACCACTCCAAGACTCCCCTTCACCACCAGACCAGTGGAAAAGGCTCTGGATGGGGTTGTAGAAGTCATGAGGTCCATTCCTGCCTCTATTGCCAACTCGAGGTAGGACCGTAAACCCTCCCTACCTCCGAAGGCACCTGAACTTGCCCAGTCAACAGAGAGTTAGCTACAGGGCAACATTGGCACAAAACCAAAGGGAGGTAACCTGGCCATGAATAAACATATGCTGGGAAGGACATGTGGTTTTTATCCATCAGAGCAGCAAGCCTCTTAACAAGCTTTACACTGGTGTAGGAGGGCTGTGTATGGCTATTCCATGCTGTATCCTGGACAACTCTTCATTCAACAAGGTTTAACTTAATTCAATGAGTTTCAGCATCCTAAGAGTTCCTTGTTTTGAAACTGAAGGGATGACAGACACAGACTTGTCATGCCATGGAGGAGCGAAAGCTGCCTCTCCGAGATCCGCTACTCCTTTTATTGTAATGAACAAACAAGTTATATAAGATCAAGATAAGCACAGCAAGCATTCCTGTGCGAGAACATAACAGGGTACTAAGACATAACAAGATGAATATGCTCAGTGTCTCTCACGCTCCCCCCCCTTCGCCTGCCCAGCACATCTGCAGGTGGATGGTCTGTGATCATGCATCAAGGTCATCCGGGTGTGCCCGGACGTGCCATCTCTCTGCACAAACCACAGGCCATGAATCCCTACATCTCCCCCTTTCTTGTTAAATAAGCGGGCTCCAAGGAACCCTGGAGCCGTTTGTGGAGGAGGGCCAGGTTGGAGCGGGAGAGCTGATAAACAGAGGGGCGGGGAGGGGAAAAACGGCAAAGGGAAAAAAGGGAAGGAATACACTGAATAAAACAGCACAGAGCAATTAAAACAGCAAGGGAAAAAACACCATAGCCAAACAAAGCTCGGAGGGGGGCAAGATCTGGGAGCCACCCCGTGAGCCAGTCCCAAAAACCACTGAAGCCGACATCTTGGGAGATGCGCGCTGTGAGGTTCTTGAGCGCCGTGAGGCGGTCCTCAATGGAGTGGCTGTTATCAGTAAGATTAAAACAACACATATTGCAAAGAGCAGAACAACCATAATGATGCTTAAACAAAAGAAAGTCAATGGCAGCACGGTTATCAAGGATCGCATCTCAAAGTTCATGTTGTTCCGCCTTAAGAAGCGCAATGGCTGAGGAGGTCGCGTTGATAGCTTTGGCAGCATAACAGGCCAAACAAGTAAGCTGGATATGTGAATCCACCGCCAAGGCAGGAACACCCACGAGTGAAAGCGCCAGAGAGACGTATTCTGCTTGACTAAGCTGCTTGACGGTGGGATTGCAGGAGGCATCCAGCGGGACAGCGCGGCGGCTGCGCTTCTCCAAGAAAGGGGTTGAGGGCAGGGCAATAGTCAATCTACTAAGACAACAAAAACACCTTCGGAAAGGTTAGCAGGGACATAACTGAAAGTATAAGAACCACAAGAAAAAAACCAACCCTTAGGGAGGACAATATGGGCATAATTAAAAAAAATATTCATAGCAAAAAAAACAATTAAGCGCAGGACCCGGAGGGGAGAAACATCCCCGGGGAACCTTAGCATGGGTGCAATTAACAAAATTGGCACACGTGACGTTTTCGCTACTGGCAACATAGGGGGTATGAAAAAAAAGCATCAGGGGGCTTGCGCATGGTAATCGAGCCCCAAAAGGAAAGGGTTAAATAATTGACCAGGAAATTAAAAAAAATAAAAAAATTCCCAAGGACGGTATCATTCTGAACATCAAAGGATTATTTACAGACAGAAATAAAACACAAGCCAAGAAATTGGCCAGCCTCCACCTCATTAAAGAGGCAAAAGTAAGAGATATTAACAGTAGCAGCAAGGTGGCTCCAGATGTTGTAACCCATCCGGTCCCGGAGGGAGGGTGCCGAGGCCACCGGGGCCAGCACAAGGCAAGCTAAAATCAAAAAAATTAATAAGGAATTGGGTTTCTCCTCGGTGTCCGGATTCAGAGTCAACTGGAAATTGGGGATCGGATTGTGCAGCCCCTGGCGCCACGCCATCGGGGGCTGGTCGAACACACTGAGCTGGGACCCACAGCGGACCTGTTGGAAAAAGCACAGCGGCATAGCCTCGCCCCCAAGTAATCAAAGGGACGGGCCCCTGCCATGCAGGATCAGGCAAGTGGCGGTAGTACACATTGGGGTGTGGCAGGGACCCCTGACTTCGATAGTGACGGTCCTCGGGGGTGTGCTTGTCAGCATTCAGTGTTAAGTAATTCAGTGTAAATAAGGCAATGTATATAGTCTGTTGGATCTCCGCCAACCCGGTGGGCCGGGAGGGTGCTGTTTTCAATTGTTTTTCCAAAATAATTTTTAGGGGAGCGATGAGCACGCTCCACAATGGCTTGGCCGGTAGAATTGTAGGGTATGCCATATTTTAAAATAATATCCCAAGAGGCACAGAAGGAACAAGGGTGAGGGTGGGGTGAATAATCAGTGGCAAAGAAAAAGGAAAAAGTACAGCTGCAAAGGATGCAGCAAGAGGCAGTCTGTAAGAATGTACTGAAGGCTGAGTTAAGGAACAAGGAAGGGGTGGGGTAAGTAATCAGTGGCAGAGGGAAAAAAAGGTACAGTGGCAGGCAATCTATAAGGGATTCAGCAAAAGGCACTGAAGGCCTGCAGGGCAAAACTCAAAGCAATCTTCAGAAGCCTGCAGACTAAACACAAAGGAATCAAAAAAAAAAAAAAAAAAAAAAAGAAGGCAGCAAGGGGTTTTGGAAATTCCGGAAAAGAGGGAAACAGCAGCGGAGGACTTAGGGTATTCGGAAAAAAATAAAAACACAAAGGCACTTATTTAACAACTTAACAACAACTATACAACTTATACTAATAATAAACAACAACCAAAAAATAAAGCAATACAGCAAAACAATTATCTTTAATCTAACTGAACTATAGCCACACAATATAAAAAAATAACAAACAAATATCCCACTTAACTACCACTAAACACAAACACAAAATTCAATTCTAACAAAACTACAACTTATACAAACTAATAAAATACAACTTCACAAAACTGAACCTAAACCAACTAATAAAACTAAACCTAATAACACACCTTATACTATACTGGTCCTATTAATCAGGGGGAGCAGTCCCAGAGGCAGAATGGTATGAGCCCAGGATACAGCTCCTGAGGGAATCAGAGGATGGTGGCTGCAGCAGTGGAAACAGCTGAAAGCAGGGAGCCCCGGGACAAAGCACACAGAGGCAGAGCTTAGCAGCGGCACAGGCTTTTCTTTAAGCAGCAAGGGAACTGCGGAGTTAGAAATAATTTCAGGCACAGACCAAGGAATTAACTTAAGTCTGTCTGCTGGGGAAGCAAGGCCAGCAGCTAAAACAGGAAAAATTTGCAAGAGGAGAGCCTTACCAATTCCCAGGACGGCAGCAGGAATAGAGGCAGGAACAGCAGCAGCATCAGAGGATGCAGAGAAGGCTCAGTTCGTTTTCAATCGTCAGGAAATCTCACAGGAAAATTCGGTGTTCGTGGGAGGGGAATTTAAAAACGGGGGTGCGCTCAAAAATTAAACGAGAGTGGAGAAAGGGCTCCCAAAGACCCTTAGTTGATCAGACCAGGTGGCAGAACAGGAACCTTTCTAATATCTGACTCAAAAATATCTGGTTTTAAAGGCAAACTCAGGCAGCTTCCCGCCAGTAACTCTGATTGACTCCCTCTACTACAGGGGAAGAGAGAGGGCAGGGAAAACTGTAGGCAAAATAAGGGAGAAGTCCGGGCAGGGTCTTGGGCTGCAGGTATGTGACTCATAGTCACAGGTGTTGGTGTGTGACTCATGCCCTTTATAAAAGCCAAGCCATTCTGGTCTTGCACTCCTGGGCATTGTCCACCCTACGCCGAGCCAGGGCTGGAACCAGATAAAGGGCCTCCTCCCTAGGCAGGGCCATGGCACCAAAGAAGCTGTAAAAAGGCCATTCCCATGAGCAGCCTGGGAGGGGTGGCCACACAGACAAAGGAGACAAAAACTGGCACAGGGGAACATCTGTCAGGGACAGTAGGTAAGCACTCCTCGGGTAGGAGAGCCATCAGTAAAAAGAGTGAGAGCTCCGGGGATTGGGCTACACCGCCCTAACAGGGCGAACTCTGAAAGGGGCATTAAGAACAATGATTAATCGGGGGTCTTTAGGGGGATTAAATTGTATTGTGCCTACAAAGTCGGCTAAGGCAATTTGATAGGACAAAGAGATTTGCAGGAGGTGTTAATGTTCCTCCTTTGTAAAGGGGACGGCAATAACCATAAGGTCATAGCCTGTCATTTGGGTGGCATGGGTCTGCCCGCGCCGAATGAGGGCAAGAATGGCATCACAACAGGGGTAAACATTGCGAGCCGGGGTCAAGGGAAGATACAACCATTCCAAAATATAAACGACGGTCACATCGCGTGACATGTACAGCACGCCAGTGGGGGTGTGTGGAGTGGACAGCAAAGTGAGTTGTAAGGGGCCCGAATAAGGGGGCCGATCCACAAAATGTTGAGCCAACAAATCATTGACATGTCTAAAAATCCGTTGATGAATTGGGCTAGTCAGGTGGCCATTCGGCAGCGCATATCACTGTGACATCAGTGCCAGTATCTCGAAGGCCAGTAAAAAAACGGCCATGCAATGTAAGAGTTAACGTCGGCCGAGGCCCGTGAATGTGGGTAGTAAGGGAGAACACTGAAGAGTCGGAAGGGAGGGTGGAGCCAAAACATCCATCGGCCCGCTCTTTTTGCTGTGCCCCGGGGACCAGGGAGGGGAGTAAAATTAGCTGGGCTACCGAGGATCCTTTTGGCAATTGTTGAGGGAGGTTGGTCCATACCTGGACCTTGAGGACCCCAGTGGAGTTGGCGTGAACCACACCGGGGATGACAAAAAACCCTTTACAATCGGCATGGGAATGTGGCAAAATAAGACCGACTACATGTGGGGGGAGGGGCCCCGTTACCTGCGTGGGGACGACATGCACCTCACCAGGAAGCTGAAAGTCAGTATCAGTCTGTAAAATTAAGTCTAGGCCGGCGCTGCCGCTAGTGGCGGCACGGAGGCACCGGACGGGGATGGTAGCGGCAGCAGGGGCAGTGAGGGTGAGGTCGGGGGTAGGGGGGCTGATGTGTCATCGCGACGGTGTTGTCTGCGTTAGGTGTACGGGTGACTGGACAGACCGCCATAAGTTCAGCCAGTTCCTCCACGGAAAGGTCTGCGGTACGGCGGGCAGTCTCAGCCATTTGCTGCACTGCAGACAGTCGAACTGAAGAATCAGAATCAGGGGGTTTTGAAGGGCTTGAGGGACTCAGAGGGGGTTGGACAGGTGGGGCAGGGGGGATAATGTGGGGGATAGACTGCGGTGGAGGGACAGTAGAAAGAGGAATATGAGTGGGAGGTGTCGGTGGCGCACAGCGCTCAACGGCATCTCGACAAAGGTGCCAAGATTGGAGCACCTTGATACCTGCACGAGGCTCAGCGTGCAGGGTACGGCCGATGCGGTCCCAATCCTCCAAGCAGAGGGTTCCAGCATCAGGATACCAGGGGCATTGGCCGTGAACCTCATAAATCAGCGCTTTAAGATCATTAAATGTAAAGGAATGTTGAGCCTTGCGCAGTAAGTAGGCCAACTCATTACAGTGGCGGATCTGTGCATTCGACAGGGAGGCCCCCATACTCACCGGGATCCGAAGATGTACGACGCGTCTGTAACCCTTGCCGGGCGAGGTGAGTGGGAGCGGCGGACAGATAGTAAAAAGAAGAACAGGACTTGCTTTCCCTGATGCGAAACAGCGAATGCACCACACAGCTTTACTGAGGCAAAAGCCTCAGACGGGCAGGTCACTAAACTTGCCTGTGTGCCCAAATTGGGAAAGCAGGAGAAATCTAAAAAGTAGACAGGAGACAAGTAAACAGGGACCTGTGCCCCACGGATGGGCGCCAGATGAAGGGATGACAGACACAGACTTGTCATGCCATGGAGGAGCAAAAGCTGCCTCTCCGAGATCCGCTACTCTTTTTATTGTAATGAACAAACAAGTTATATAAGATCAAGATAAACACGGCAAGCATTCCTGTGCGAGAACATAACAGGGTACTAAGACATAACAAGATGAATATGCTCAGTGTCTCTCACGCACCCCCCCTTCGCCTGCCCAGCACATCTGCAGGTGGATGGTCTGTGATCATGCATCAAGGTCATCCGGGTGTGCCCGGACATGCCATCTCTCTGCACAAACCACAGGCCATGAATCCCTACAGAAACTGCAGTTGTTTACATCTTATTGGGAGCTGGTCTGCAAAATCACCCTGTAGGGCAGCATTAAGGTAAACCTGGGACATGCTGGGAGCTTCCCAGATTATTTGAAGCGCTGGGCAAGGCATGTCTGGACATCTAAAGTGAAGTGGGTTCCCCAGGAACTCTTGAGTAGGAAAGAGATAAAAATGTAACAGCTCCAGGTCTGCAAGCTCTTTTTCTTTGAGGAGCAGACCTTGGTCTGCTGACCACCTGATCTATGAGAACAAGAGCAAAGGGCCAAGCTGTAGGGTGCTTGTTGGGCTGCCAACTGTGAGGAGTTGGTGACCACCAAAATGCCCTCCGGGTGATGTCTCAAGGACTGCTCATCCAGGGAGTGCCGTGGTGTGAGTTGGGGTGATCTCTGTGAGGTTTATATAATAAGTGTAGGTTCTTTTGTTTTAGCAGCTTTTCTTTGTCATGCTTTCACCATAGAATAAATGTGCTTGCTTCAAAGAGTGGGGTAATAACTTGGCTGTGTAGTTATAGCCATGTTGATCCAGGATTGGGTCAACTTACCATGGGGTGTTAAATTCTTTATAGCCATAGGGGAGAAAGCCAAGCATGCCTGCTGATACACTCACAGGCCATGTCTACACTTGGTAATTTAAGGCAACTTTAACTAAGTCGACTTAACTAAGTTAAGTCGCCTTAGTGTGTCCACACTTAAAAATAAAGTCGACTTAAAGGGGAACTTAAAAAGTCGACCTAGAGCATCCACACTGGATGCCTATGTCAACTTCTAGGGGCTTAGGGGGACCTAGGGGAGGGCCATGGGGCAGGGGGGGCACCTCTTGCCCAATGCCAGGGGACTCAGCCTTTGCCCCTTTGTATCTAGGTAAAAGGGGGGCAGGGACCCTGCCAGGGCATAGGGGCAGGATGGGCAGGGCTCTGCCCTGCCAGGTGGGGGGCATGCCAGGCTGCCTCGGTGCTCCCCACCCCCGGCAGGGAGGGTATTGGTGTAGCCCTGGGGTAGCCCTAAGTTGACTTAGGGCTACCCCACGTCTACACTGGCTTAAGTCAACTCTAGGGAGTCGACTTAAGCCTTAGGTCTACTAGAAAGCAGGTTTTATAAAGTCAACTTAATTAAGTCGACTTTATTTTCCTAAAGTTGACTTAAGCAGCATGCTTAAGTTGACTTAAGGAAACTGTAGTGTAGACGCAGGGTAAATTAAGTCGACTTAAGCAAGCTTAAGTCGACTTAATTTACCAGTGTAGATGCAGCCACAGTGTGGGCAAGGAACTGCACAGCCTGGACATTCCCCAGCCAGGAAGGAGAAGTCTCTCTACAAGACAAGTGATTGCTGAGGAGGTGGAATCCTATAGCACATACCATTGCTGGACCACAAGGGGATGGGGAGGGAAATACAGGTAAAATACCCAGAACCGTGATGGTGACAAACAAAGTCACTAGTTTTACGATAAAGTTCTGTAAATGAGTGAGCTCGTTGTGTGTGTTAGAAGGAAGTGGACCCGACGAGCCAGCAAGGCAGAAAGATGGATACGATTTTAAGTGAGTATAAAGGAAATCAATGCACAATCATTTAATAAAGGAGTCAGAAGTTGCCACAATCAAATAAAAGATATAAGTGCATGCTGAGCTAATGACACTATCTAGGATCAGACTTTAGCTCATTCTCATTATTCTTACCCATGAGAGTGGCTGTTTGGTGGAGTTCAGCCAGTTTAGGCCCTCCTGGCCATGTGGGTAGGATGAGTATCTTGCAGTTGCTTCTAAGATGGTGTTTCTCTGGCCCCAGCCAGCAGCTTCTCCCTTGTTCGACGTGTCTGCCTTTGTTTTCAGCCTCCTCTCACATCTGTGCTGCTGTTGTGATTTCTTTTGTCCCACCTGAGGTAGGCCATTGAATTTGTATCACCTTTGTGATGCACTCTCCATTCTCTGTGCTGTTTGTGTGCTGCTGGAAGAGAATTCTGTTTGTCCCCCTCTCCCCTGAGCCATGTAACCTGCTTCACATGGGCACACATACATGATGCTGCAGGAAACATGATACCATAGTAGTCATAGAATCATAGAATCATAGAATAATAGGGTTGGAAGGGACCTCACGAGGTCATCTAGTCCAACCCCCTGCTAAAAAGCAGGACCACTCCCCCTAAATTATCCCAGCCAGGGTTTTGTCTAACCGAGCCTTAAAAATCTCCAAAGATGAAGATTCTACCACCTCCCTAGATAGCCCATTCCAATGCTTCACCACCCTCCTAGTGAGAAAGTTTTTCCTAATATCCAACCTTGACCTCCCCAGCTGTAATTTGAAACCATTGCTCCTTGTTCTGTCCTCTGTTACCCTCGAGAACAGCCTAGCTCCCTCCTCTTTGGAGCAACCCTTCAAGTAGTTGAAGGTTGCTATCAAATCTCCCCTCAGTCTTCTCTTCTGTAGACTAAATAAGCCTAGTTCCTTCAGTCTCTCCTCATAAGTCATGTGCCCCAGCCCCCTAATCACTTTTGTTGCCCTCCGCTGGACTCTTTCTAATTTGTCCACATCCTTTCTGTAGTGGGGAGCCCAAAACTGGACACAGTACTCCAGATGCGGCCTCACCAGTGTCGAATAGAGGGGAATTATCACATCCCTCGATCTGCTGGCAATACTCCTACTGATGCAGCCTAATATGCCATTGGCCTTTTTGGCAACAAGGGCACACTGTTGGCTCATATTCATCTTCCCGTCCACCATAACTCCCAGGTCCTTTTCTACAGCGCTGCTACTTAGCTGATCAGTCCCCAGCCTGTAGCAGTGCATGGGATTTTTCCGTCCTAAGTGCAGGACTTTGCACTTGTCTTTGTTGAACCTCATGAGGTTTCCTTCAGCCCAGTGTTCCAATTTGTCCAAGTCTCTCTGGATCCTGTCCCTGCCCTCCAGAGTATCTACCATTCCCCCCAACTTGGTGTCATCCGCAAACTTACTAAGCACGCAGTCTATTCCATCATCAAGATCATTAATGAAGATGTTGAATAGAACCGGCCCCAGGACCGACCCCCGGGGCACTCCACTCGTTACCGGTTGCCAACCAGACATCGAGCCATTGATTCCTACCCGCTGAGCCCGTTGATCTAACCAGTTTTCGATCCACCTTACGGTCCACTCGTCCAACCCATACTTCCTTAACTTGCCGACGAGAATGCTGTGGGAAACTGTATCAAAAGCCTTGCTAAAGTCAAGGTATATCACGTCAACGGCTCTTCCCACATCCACAAATCTAGTCATCTCATCATAGAAGGAAATCAGGTTGGTCAGGCACGATTTGCCCTTGGTGAATCCATGTTGACTGTTCCTGATCACTCTATTTTCCTCCAAGTGTTTCAGGATGGATTCCTTGAGGACCTGCTCCATGATTTTCCCAGGGATTGAGGTGAGGCTGACCGGTCTGTAGTTCCCCGGATCCTCCTTTTTCCCTTTCTTAAACATAGGTACTATATTTGCCTTTTGCCAATCCTCCAGGACCACCCCCGTTCGCTACGATTTCTCAAAGATAATGGCCAGCGGCTCTGCAATCACTTCCCCCAACTCCCTCAGCACCCTGAGATGCAGTTCATCCGGCCCCATGGACTTGTGCACATCCAATTTCATTAAGTGTTCCCTAACCTGACTTTCCATCACCGAGGGCCACTCTTCTCTCCAGTCCGCGTTACCCCGTGTAGTAGCCTGGGAGCTGGCCCTCCCTGTGAAGACTGAAGTAAAAAAAGCATTGAGTACTTCAGCCTTTTCCACATCATCCTCCACGAGGATGCCTGCCCCATTCAGTAAGGGACCTATACCACCTCTAATCCTTTTCTTGTTGCTGATATACTTATAGAACCCCTTTCTGTTATCCTTCACATCTCTTGCTAGCTGCAACTCCAATTGTTCTTTGGCCTTTCTGATTTTATCCCTGCAGTCCCGAACAATATCTTTATACGCCTCCCTTGTCATCTGTCCAAGCTTCCACTTCTTGTAAGCTTCCCTTTTATGTTTCAGCTCCCCGCAGAGTTCCCTGCTAAGTCACGCTGGTCGTCATCCACATTTGCTGTTCTTTCTGCACATCGGAAAGTTATCTTTCTGTGCCTTTAACAGGGTTTCTTTAAAATACAGCCAGCTGTCTTGGACACCTTTCCCCTTCAGATCAGCCTCCCATGGGACCCTGCCCATCAGCTCCCTAAGGGAGCCAAAATCTGGTTTTCTGAAGTCCAGGGTGTGTGTTCTGCTTCTTTCCTTCCTTCCATTGATCATGATCCCGAACTCTACCGTCTCATGGTCGCTGCTGCCCAGGTTGCCATTTACTTCTACTTCCCCGATCAATTCTTCTCTGTTTGTGAGCAATAGGTCTAGAGGTGCAAGGCCCCTAGTTGGCTCCTCCAGCATTTGTACTAGGAAGTTGTCCTCAATATTCTCCAAAAACTTCCTGGATTGCCTGTGCACTGCTGTATTATCTTCCCAGCAGACATCAGGATAATTGAAGTCCCCCATAAGAACCAGGGCCTGCGACGATCTGGAAACTTCTGGTAGTTGTCCATAGAACGCCTCATCCACCTCCTCTTTCTGGTCTGGCGGTCTGTAGCAGACACCCACCACAACATCCCCCTTGTTGCATTCTCCCCTAAACTTAACCCACAAACTTTCAACCATCTTGCTTCCACTTTCATAGTGGAGCTCCGAGCAGTCATACAGCTCTTTTACATATAACGCTACTCCTCCCCCCCTTCTTCCCTGCCTGTCCTTCCTGAACAATTTATATCCATCCATGGCAGTGCTCCAGTCATGCAAGGTATCCCACCACGTTTCTGTTATTCCAATTATATCATAGTTCCTTGTCTGTGCCAGTACTACCAATTCTTCCTGCTTGTTTCCCAGGCTCCTCGCATTTGTGTACAGGCACCTAAGATACTGGGCCCATTGCCCTACTTTGCCCTGTCGATTCTTCCTCCTGTCGCATCTTCCTCCTTGCAATTTCTCCCGGTGTCCTCCTTCCCCACTCACCTGAGGTATTATGACTTCATCAGGAAATAAAAAACAATTATTTGATCCCACCCCCCAGTTCCAACTACCCTCTCTTTTATTCCTGCTGTTACAGCCCCAGCATCCCCCAAGTTCCATCCCTTCCCCCAGGTTTCCCTCAGTTTCACTTACCTGTGGGCCTTGGTCACCTTCCCCCTTCAAACCTAGTTTAAAGCCCTCCTTACCAGGTTAGCCAGTCTGCTTCCAAATATGCTCTTTCCCTTCCTGGATAGGTGGAGTCCATCTCTGCCTACCAGTCCTTCTTCCTGAAACAGCACCCCATGTTCGAGGAAGCCAAAGCCCTCCTGGTAACACCATCTCCATGTAGAATACGTTATGAGCACTCATAAAAGAACCTTGCAGGGCATGTTGGACCTCAAACCATACAATTGCATTGCAAAAGTGAACAAAAAAATTACACAGATCTTAGCCTGGAGGTGCACGGATATGCATCTCATGACAGGGTGACCATTTATAATCTTATGGAGATTGTAGAGAAGACCTGTGGCCTCCCTCAGAGCCTGGGCCTGAGTAAGGGCCGGGACGCCCCCCTTGGACATACCTGGGAACTGCAGGGCACCAGCCCCGGAAGCAGAAGGGCGGTGCCCAGACAGGAAGGGGAAGTATAAAGGCCCAGCCCGCCAGCTTAGTGGGAGGGAAGCTGCTGAAGGGGAAGGATGTGGCTCCTCTCTGGTGGCGAACCAGAGAGAACCAGGGCCCTACCAGGAGGCCAGTCCGGGCCGCTCCGGCCATCCAGCCAGAGGGCCTACCCAGTTTACCAGGGCCCCGTGACTGGGAAGGGATCCCCGAGGTAAAGGCAGGAGATCGGTCCCGGGTGCATCAGCCCCAGGGGCAGAGATGCACCCTGCCGAGGACCCTGAGGAGCTGCTGGAGCCCTGCGACCTCGAGGAGCTCCCCTCGGCCGAGGACCTCAGAGGACCCACCGGCGGCGCTTGGGCCCTACGACCTCGAGGAACTGCTTTCAGTGGAGGAGACTGAGGACCTCCCCGACCTACCTATGGACCTGGATGGCCTGGTGGGGATTCCCCTAGCTATCTACCCCGGAGACCTGGAGGATGACCCAGTGGACCCAGGTACCCCAAACCCAGGGAAGGGAGGAAGAAGCCCAGGGGCGGTTGGCTACCGCCTAGTGAGTGGCGGAGCACCCAGGGTCAGCGTGTTTCGGTCAGAGCCCCGCTGACCACAGTGGCAGACGCCTCTGCCACTGAATAGGGCCCTGGGCTGGGACGCAGTGGAGTGGGTGGGCCTGCGTCCCCCTCCCTCACCCGTTCTTCCCTAACCACCCGAAGTATTCAAACCCCTCACAACCTTCCACAGAGGTTTGTGTACCTTGGCTTGCCCCGCCCTGCCTGAGGGCCGGGGGCAACTGACTCTGTACTTTGCCTGCTCCGCCCTGCCTGAGGGCCGGGGGCAACGGACTGTGTGCCAAAAAGGGTGCCCCACCACTGCTAATTCCCCAGAAGCACCTGAAGGGGGCGCCCTCCACGCCCACCCGTGACGCGGGACGCCTACAGAGATCAATATTGCAAAGTTACAATGAATCTTACAAGATATGCCAGTAAGGCATTGTCGCGGGGTGTAAGCCCACCCCATCACTCCCTGTTGGGGAAAGTCAAAGGGGTGTGAAAGTCAAAGAGGTATCACATCGATACATCCATGGCTTCGATAGGTCCCATGGTTCTCCCAGGCTGCCATAACTTCAACACAATCCCATTAGCTGTTCCTTGGGTCAGGGCAGCACAGCTTAATGGCTAGAGTCAGTAGGAAACCCTGGATTCAGGCCAATGTGGCCTAGCAACCAGAGTCTGTAGCAGGCCCTGGATTCAGGGCGAGGTGGTAGAGGCCTGCAGATTTGCAGGTATTCGCATCCACAGCTGCAGCTGTGGATAGACAGATCCACTGTTACAGATTGGAGGTCAGATGCAGATTCTATTTTTGTCTGCCCAGGGTGCAGTTGTTGCAGCTGCTGCTTCTGCTGCAGCTGCAGAGAGCAGTGAGGAAGCAGAGAACAAAGGAAGCGCTCCAGCCAATCCCCGCTCAGCTCTCTTTGTGGTCTGCCACCCAATCCGAGACAGTCACTCATAGGGGAGCTCAGCTTACTGGCCAGTCCCACCTCTGATGCTAGGAGCCCCAGCAACTCCCTCCTCCCCACAGCCAGACTGATGCTCTGCTTCTATAGTCAGAGGAGGAGCTGCTATGAGATGGGGGCTGCTCAGATGTGGCTAGGTATAAAACCTGGCATGTGGACCCTGGATCGGATAGAAGCTGACTCTGAGCAGATGCAAATCAGATGCGGATCCACAATTTTGTATCCGCGTACGGTTCTAAAAGGCAGCCTAGCGGCCAGAGTCTTTAGGAGGCCATGGGTTCAGGGAAAGACAACCTAGCAGCCAGGGTCACTAATGAGGGGGCATCCACTATGGGGCGCGGTGCCCAGATACAGTAGCTCAAGTCCCTCTGCTCCTCTGAACCCCAGTTCAGGGCGCTATCAATGCTGGGGGTATGGCACCAAGTCAGTGGGGATCCAGCCTGAAACATGTTGACTTTGATCCCGCACCACCACCACCACCACCAGTTCCACCACTCAGGCTCCCTTGGCTACTTTCTATCTGGTCATTGCAGGGGTCCTCTCATGGGGCTCCAAGCTGTCCACACTCCCCTATTACTACCCGTAATTGTAATTCATATGGGAGCAGTCCTGGCGAAAGTGTCCATCCTGGTCACACTCCCACAATCTTTCCTGGTCACCCCTCCCCCCAACTCAGAAGTCCCTTTGCGATAGATGTGGGCCTGCAGGCCGACTCTTATTAACCCCAGCTCCACTCTGTGTGGAACTCATGGCCATTCTGGGGAGGTTGGAGATAGCCAGATGCTGTGGGGAAAACAAGGCAGCACTCATGTTTTGCTCTTATAATGGTTCCCTCGCTTCAGAGTGTCACCTTTCTTCAGGCTTCGACGCTTCTGGGGGTCACAGGTCTGGTCTCTCAGCTGCCATGTAGTCCTCCACCAGGGAGATGACTTCAGCCAGTGTGGTCTGGTGATGTCTTTGAATCCACTCCTTCTCCCCCAGCAAGTGGTACCTGCACAAACTGCTCCAGGGCAATGCATTTAGTGACCTGGGCCCTGGTCTGTTGCTCAGGCTCTAGCCAAAGCCAATGGTTGTCTTGGATTTGTCGGGGCCACAGCCCTAGGCCAGGATCCTGGGGAATAGCACACACAGCAGAGCCACTGACTGTGTCTCAGGACTCATGCCTCTTTGACCTTGGAGTAGGGCTTCTTGGGGGTCTGTGTTGTGGGCAGCCTGAGCTACTGTCAAGTGGGATGACAAGAGCATGGCCCAGTGCTCAGGTGGCCATCTTGCAGCTATGGCAACTTGCTTGAAGGTCACAAGGAAGACTTCTGGGTCATCCCCTGGTCTCGTCTTAGTCAAGTGTACTGGTAAGTTTGCCAATCCTCCTCCCATCTCCAGCCCTGCAGCTTTGGGGGTGGTGGCTGCAGTGAGTCTCAACAATGCCACCATCTGTTGGACCATCCGTTCCTGGTGGTACTGGTACTGGGTGGCCAGCTCCTGCACCATTTGCTGCTGCTGTTCCTCCTGGGCAGCCTGAGCTTGCTGCTGTGATGTTAACTGAAGGAGCAGCTGGACTTGTGGTTGTTGCTGCTGAATGGCATGTTGCTGCTGGGTCTCCAAGAGCCACTTCAAAATTTTCTCGGTCTCCGTTCCTAAGAGCTCAAAGCAGGCAAAAAGAAAATGGGGGGTCCTCTGTTTATTCAAACCCTTTCCTCTGTGGCCCTTGCTCAGGGGCTGATCAGTGCCCGCATTCTCCACCAAGTGTCACAGGGTAAGCCCAACCTATCATCCCGTGGTGGGGATGTCAAAGGGACATGAGGGAAACAGGTATCTCCATGGATTCAATAGGTCCCTGGAGTTCTCACAGGCTGCTGTAGCCTCAGCACAATCCTGCTAGCTATCCCTTGAATTGGGGTAGCATGGCCTAGCAGCTAGAGTCAGAAGCAAGCTCTGGGTTCAGGACAAAGCAGCCAAGAGGCCAGGGTCACTAATGAGGGGACATCTGCTATGGGGCACAGTGCCTGGGTATGGGAGCTCAGGCCCTCCTACTCCACTGAGCCCTAGCTCAGGGCCTATCAGTGCCAAAGATATGGTACCAAGTCAGCAGGGATTTGGTCCAAAACACACTTGCTTTGATTCCACACCACCATTCTGGCCTCCTGGGCTACTTCCTACCCAGTTGTTGCAGGAGTCCTCTCATGGAGCTCCAGGCTGTCTGCTGTCTGTGGGTTTCCCGACTGTGATGGGAGAAGGAGATGCCACACGCTTGG
>ML686025.1:204634-233759 GCA_007922175.1 Pelusios castaneus | reverse complement strand
GGGGGCCCCTCCAACGGGCCTTGAGACAGCCAAAGGCACACTCGACGACCAGGTGGGACCTATTGAGCTTGCGGTTGAACAGCTTCCTGCTGGCATCCATGTTGGCTGTGTATGGCTTCATAAGCTAAGGCAGCAAGGGGTGGGCGGCATCCCCCAGGATCAGGACGGGCACCTGCATGTCCCCGAGGATGATGTTGTGGTTGGGTAATAAGGTTCTCGCCTGCATGCACTGGTACAGGCCAGAGTTCCTGAGGACGTGGGCGTCGTGCGCCTTCCCTGGCCAGCCCATGTAGATGTCCTGGAAGATCCCTCAGTGGTCCACAAGAGCCTGCAGGACTACGGTGCAGTACCCCTTGCAATTCTTGTAGTCATTGGCGTGGTGTTCTGGAGCTCAGATGGGGATGTGGGTTCCGCTCCCATCCATGATGCTCCCGCAGTTGGGGAAGCCGAGTCCTGCGAGGCCATCAAGGGTGTCCTGCAGGCTGCCCAGGGTGACGAGGTGGGTTAGCAGGACCCTGTTGATGGCCCTGCTGACCTACATGAGGGCAGCCCCCACGGTGGGCTTGCCGATGCCAAACTGGTGGGCTATGGAGCAGTAGGAGTCCAGGGTTGCCAGCTTCCAGACCGCGATGGCTGCTCGCATGTCTGTAGGCAGGGCGTGTCAGAATCGGGTGTCCATGAGCTGCAGAACTGGGGTGAGCTCATGGACCAGCTCAAGGAAGGTCCACTTGCTCATCCGAAAGCTCTGCAGCCACTGTTCATTGCCCCAGATGGTGAGGACGATGCGGTCCCACCAGTCACTGCTGGTTTCCCATGCCCAGAAGCGATGGGGCACAGAGGGCACTGTCAGCGCAGCAGCTCGCAGGGCCAGCATGGTGGTGGGCGTGCTGCTGTCTGCCCCCGCACTGTCGGGGCCCCAAAGAAGCGTGATTCAGGCAAAGAGAGCACTGGGCAACGCTTGGCAGGTGCTGAGCACCCACCTGGCAACTCGCAGGAACAGAGTGTGGTCCATGACCTGCTCAGGTTCCATGTTGCCAGGCACAATGGGGAAGGTGCTGAGCTCACTTCCTGTTTTATAGGAGTGGCCAGGGGGCGGGGCACTTCTCTGGTGCCACATGGCACACTTCCCACAATGCACCACTCCTCAGTTGACCTAGCAACTGCCAGTGTGGCCATTGGCAGTCACCTTCAGTTTCTAGTGAGGACACTCTAAGTCGACTTAACAAGGTCAACTTTGACTTAAGTCTACCTTGTTAAGTTGACTTAACAGAGTCGACTTAGTGTTTCTAGTGTAGACATAGCCAAAGAATGCTTGACAGGAATTTTCTTAGTGAACTCTAGGAGTTTCCAGGCATCTGGAGGTAAATTGGTTCACCTGAAATAAAATGAACTAGAGTGCAAAGGGCTGTGTCTCTATACAGGTTAGAAATTGCTTGAGACTGAAGTGTGAACTGCCAGAACCATGATTTCAGCCACCAAAACTTCTTGGCAGTGCGCCCAGATGTGTTTCCTGTTGCTGTCTTGTAAGAATTAACTTGTAAGGGAAAAAAAGTTGTACAGTTTAAAGTGAAACATGCATTTTTAAGAGCTCTTGAAGTATACCAGGAATAATCTTTAAATAGGTACCAAAATATAAGTAAAAAATTTGCAGTAGTACAGGCTTCCAGTGACCCACACTTTGAGGTGATGGGGGAGTTGATTTATGCTTTGTTTAAGTCACCAGAAAGCTACTAGGTTTGCAGTTCAAGCTGCCAGAAAGGTCTGAAAAGTATTTCAGTTCATGCCCCTAGAAATTTACACCATAGTATTTCAGTCTTTACAAGACTCCTGGGCTCCCCTAGATCTATTATCACCAGCTTACTTCAGCTGATTGGTAGGGCTCATCTGGCTAAAGACCTCTCCATCAGCTAAGAAGCATGGAGGGAAAAGAAGGGAACTCACACCCACCTGTCTGTTGTTTTCCTGGGACTTATTTGAAGTAATTGCAATAGACAAGTCAGGGGTGTTCATTCTTTGTTATTAAAGAGACATCTCCAGAATAAGGGTTAAAGATTTTAAAGTTAAGAATACAGAATATAGTGTTTGTTACTATAGTGTTGTAAACTGGGCTAGCCAATAAGGTTTATAAAGTGTAAGATTTAAGTCTGAGTTTAAGTTTTAGAGTTTAATTTTGTATTTTGAATTTTTGAGTAAGTTTTATTTAGTGTTAACATGAGTGAAATAAAAGTAGTGGAATCCAGGGGTGTTGGCTGCAGTTTTTGGCTCTGGAAAACTTTACTAGGAAGGATATTAAGGAAAACAAAGGAGGTGTAATACAGCTAAGAATCAGTGAAACTACCTCTGAGCAGAGTAATCCATGGGGTTTTGTGAGTCAGGTTTTTGATCTGGAGGTAGAACAAAAGAAAAGGAAGGGTGAAAGGGATTGCAGAGTGCTTGCTGATGACATGGGTGGAAATGGAATAAGAAAATAGTTACCTAATGAAGCCCAGTAAACTTTGGAGCAAAAAGAGAAGAATATCCAAAAGTTAAAAAATCAGCCAAGTGAGGCTTTAGAGGACCAATTAGGAATTGTTAAAAAAGACACGAGTTGGAGAGAAAGTTAGACAATAGTTGATGTCAGGTACAGGCAGGGCCGTCCTTTGTGGGGGTGAGCTAAGTGGCCACCCAGAGTCCCATGGTTACACAGGCCCTGAGCTGCTGCCCCCCATTGCTGTGCTTCACCTCACTTCTGCCCCTGCAGGGTGGGGCAGGAGTGCGAAGCCCGGCCTCTGGGTGGGCCTCCCTGCTCCCAGATTGGAGCAGCTGGCCCAGGGGAGGGGCGGGTGCTTAGGGCCCAGCCTCTCTGGGGCGGCCCACCCAGTCCCCCCACCCAGTGCAGGGAGGATGGGGGCCCTCCAGAGGCCATTGGCCTCAGCCCCCCCCCCAACCCCCTCATGGGTGGCCCTGGGTACAGGAAGCAGATGAGAAAACTGGTTTTTTGGCAGAAATGGGCAGCTGCCAATATAAAACTACTGGACAGTTATAAATCAGTGTGGTTTGTCGTTAAATTAAATCAGGGAGTTGGAAAGTCTTGGTGAGCTGTTAGAGAGAGAGAGACAGAGAGAAAGGACACATATCTCATTGCCAGAGTGTAGAGGAGCTACAGATATAACATGTGTGAGCACCTTGAGAGAGGCAGTAAGCAGAGGAGTACAGATGTTGACACAGATTGAGAGAGAGCTAGGGGATAAGCAGTGGTTAAAGTATAATTTGCCGGGCCCTGGAACCCTCCTAATCTCAGGGCCCCCTTCCTGTATTGTCCGGGCCCCCTACATGCCTAGGTATGTGTTTGCAACCACTTCTCAGTACCACATGCATCTGTTATCGCTCCATAAAAATATTTATAATTTTATATGGCATTTATGTCTATATTAATTATTGTCACAAACTAGCAAACACTGCATGACACAATAAGTATTGTGATCTTTATAGTCCGGATATGCACATTTCACTTCATTAAATGCAATGCCAAACTTGCAACACAAAAATTTTATGTCACTTTCACCAAATTCCAGTGACAGTTCTGTAGTGAAACGAGATGAGTCAAGTGCTTCAGCAGCACGGTAGATGTTTTTCTGAGTTTGGCAACAATCTAGCATTCATACAGTCTGCTAAGGCCTGGTAAAACTGACATTTCGAAATTTCAATTTGCTTGCCAGCTTTCACAGACATGTTTACACATACACCTTTAAAGCAACCTCAGCAGTCGCCTCACAAGCCTCTTGGTAGAACTCTGAATCTCACTCTCTGTGATCTATAAACACCTGAACTTGTCGACTTATCAACTTACTTGCTGTACATAATATTACATCAGACTTTTGCAATGCCAAGGACAGGCCTGCAAGTTCCTCCAGAGCATCAAGCATGAGACCCAAGATTTTAACAAAAACTGGATTCTCCAGTTTTTTTGCATTGCCAGCAAATTTTGCTTTACCTTTCCCTTCTAGTGAGAAATCAGTTGATTTTTTTCAAGAAATAGCTATGGAGAGCTGCATATGACTGCCAAACAGCTCATACAGTGTGGTAGCTAGATTCTAAAATGTGAACATTCTATATACAGGTGACCAAAGGGTAAAATTGAGATGATGTGGATTTTTTTCTAGTGAATATGAAACATTAATATTTTTGATCCTTCTTTAGCTTCTTGTATGTACTATGTTGCAAACTTTTCTAGTAAGATTGTAAACATAGTAAATGTAAATAAATGTGATGTTTATGAGCAATCAATTCATCTGCAAAAAATAGATGTGCTGTGGAACTGTTTGTCTCATTGATGTGTGCTGTGTTGGGAACCACTGACCTAGATCCCTTGAATTTCTTGAACCAAGATCACCCCCACTTCCAGCTCCCCAAACCCCAGGCCCCTTCCCTGCTCCTCTGTCCCACCCCCACGGCCCCTTTCCCACTCCTCTACCCCCGCAGGGCCCCTTCCCCACTCATCCCTTCCCCACTCCTCGCACGCCCCCATGGCCCCTTCCCCGCTCCTCTCAGCCCCCCTTACCTGGCCAGAGGCCTGGATCTGCAGGGGTGGCCAGCAGAGCCACTCCTGGGCCAAGCCACTCCCATCCTGAGCACGCTCTGTCTGAGCATGCTCAGGGCGAGAAATTTGAAACTCCCCAGCCTGGCCACAGCAGGACAGGGCGGAATAAGTGCTCCGCCAGAGTCTGTGGCGTTTCTGGGTCCGTGGAGCAGAATGCACCGGAACTCAGCGTTCCGCCTCCTTTTTCTATATTTCTATTTTTAGGGGCCCCGGAACGCTGGGCCCTGAAAATTGTGGGCCCTGGAATGGCGATCTGGTGCATTCCCCCTTATTTTAACCTCTGGGGATAAGTTAGCGGAAGACAGCACATTAGACCAACTTGCAGGTCCCATTACTAGAAATAGGCTGAGGCTATGTCTACACTTGCACTTTTAAGTCGACTTAGTGTATCTACACTTAAAATTAAAGTCGACTTAAAGGGGAACTTACAAAGTCGACCTAGAGCGTCCACACTGGATGCTCTAGGTCGAATTTGTGGGGCTAGGGGGACCTTGGGCAGGTCCACTGTGGTGGTGGGGGCACCCCCTGTGTACAATGGGGCAAAGGGGTACAGGCACCCTGGCAAGGCAGAGCCCTGTGTGTGATGCTGTCTGGATTTAGGGAAGCATTTATGATATTATTTTCTATGGATATCTCATAAATGCTATAATCCATAGGAACTATGTCATGTTTGGTATCAATAGAAAGGTAGTAATTTGCTGGAAATGATTATATAATTTATGTCTAGGAATTCTATTTCGATTAGAAGTTAAGAATTTGATGTTATATCCATACTTTAACTTGTGTCCTTCTGGACAAATGCCTTAGACGGAAGGGTGTGAACAACCATTGTCTCCTTAATGTAAAGGAATCTGCCAGGTGATATGGTCCCAGGGAGTATCCTGATGAGCCATTCAACATGGATTCACCAAGGGCAAATCATGCCTGACCAACCTGATTTCCTTCTATGATGAGATGACTGGATTTGTGGATGTGGGAAGAGCCGTTGATATGGTATACCTTGACTTTAGCAAAGCTTTTGATACAGTTTCCCACAGCATTCTCGTCGGCAAGTTAAGGAATTATGGGTTGGACGAGTGGACCGTAAGGTGGATCGAAAACTGGCTAGATCAACTGGCTCAGCGGGTAGGAATCAATGGCTTGATGTCTGGTTGGCAACCGGTAACAAGTGGAGTGCCCCAGGGGTCGGTCCTGGGGCCGGTTCTATTCAACATCTTCATTAATGGTCTTGATGATGGAATAGACTGCGTGCTTAGTAAGTTCGCAGATGACACCAAGTTGGGGGGAATGGTAGATACTCTGGAGGGCAGGGACAGGATCCAGGGAGACTTGGACAAATTGGAACACTGGGTCGAAAGAAACCTCATGAGGTTCAACAAAGACAAGTGCAAAGTCCTGCACTTAGGATGAAAAAATCCCAAGCACTGCTACAGGCTGGGGACCGATCGGCTAAGTAGCAGTGCTGTAGAAAAGGACCTGGGGGTTATGGTGGACGGGAAGATGAATATGAGCCAACAATGTTCCCTTGTTGCCAAAAAAGCCAATGGCATATTAGGCTGCATCAGTAGGAGTATTGCCAGCAGATTGAGGGATGTGATAATTCCCCTCTATTCGACACTGGTGAGGCCGCATCTGGAATACTGTGTCCAGTTTTGGGCTCCCCACTACAGAAAGGATGTGGACAAATTAGAAAGAGTCCAGCGGAGGGCAACAAAAATGATTAGGGGACTGGGGCACATGACTTATGAGGAGAGACTGAAGGAACTAGGTTTATTTAGTCTACAGAAGAGAAGACTGAGGGGAGATTTGATAGCAACCTTCAACTACTTGAAGGGGTGCTCCAAAGAGGAGGGAGCTAGGCTGTTCTCGAGGGTAACAGAGGACAGAACAAGGAGCAATGGTTTCAAATTACAGCTGGGGAGGTCAAGGTTGGATATTAGGAAAAACTTTCTCACTAGGAGGGTGGTGAAGCATTGGAATGGGCTATCTAGGGAGGTGGTGGAATCTCCATCTTTGGAGATTTTTAAGGCCCGGTTAGACAAAACCCTGGCTTGGGTGATTTAGTGGGAGTGGTCCTGCTTTTTAGCAGGGGGTTGGACTAGATGACCTCGTGAGGTCCCTTCCAACTCTATTATTCTATGACAAGTGATTGGCCAACCACGGAAAGATTGCGTTAAAATCCTACATTTTAAAGTAAATGAGTACTGTGGAGCACCACCCTCCATGAGTATAGGGGTGAGTGAGGAATCTTTTGAAGAAACAGTAGCCCTATTGCAACATAATCAGCACCTTGGAAAGCTGGAGTGGCTTTCCTGTTAAAGTTAGCACAAAGACTTAATGAGTGTCCACATCAATTTTATTTGAAGTTAACTGCAGCCTGGCATAGTCACATGAGAGAGGACATAGATGGACCACACTATGTTAGTCTGTCAATCAATAATTCTCTTCCCCATCTCAAGGAAGAAGTTAATATGCATGTCAATGATAACACTTTCACAGAGGCAGCCTTTGGCTATTGGGGGCCCTAGGCAAAAGCCCATTGTGGGGCCCCCATAGGCCCATGTGAGCCCTCCTCTGTGGCCCTGCTCCCTGCTCCCATTGCCTCCCTGCCCCTCCCCCAGCCCCTGCTCCCCACCACGTGGCCCAGGGCGTGCCTGGTCTCTGATTCACTCTCTCTGGAGGCTGGGGATGGAAAATATATGCTTCTCCAGCTTGACAAAGGCTATCTGCTTCTCATAGTAGGCAGCTTCATTGATGAAGGCTGGGTAGATGGTCACGTTACCCTCGTACAGAACCTCCTCCCCACTGAAGGTCTGGAAGATTGGGTCCCCAGGATTCAAGGGGTGGAAATCTTTATCCTAAGGTTGGAACAAATTGGTGAGAGGCAGGGCCTAGAGGATTGGGGAGCTCTCTCTATAGTGAGTACCCCCACCCTGCTCCCTGCAGCATCCTCTGCTGGTTTACACCAGGATCCCCATTGGTCGGGAATTACACTTTGGTAACCAAACACTTTATTAGTTTACAGCCCCCTGCAAGATGAGCTCAGCCTGTCTCTTGGCCATCTGGTATCAGCCATCCTGTTGATTTATTGCTACGGCCTGCAGCTCCCTTGAGTGCAAGGGCTGGGTGAGCAAGATCATGGAATAAACTCCATTGGCCCCATGTCCCCAGGGAAACTCAGCTTCATCCCATTGAGCTTGGAGGCTAACCCTGGCACTACCTCACCAGGGCTGAGCTGAGGGCTCCAGGCCTTTTTGCCACTTAGGAGTGGAAACAGGAGCTGAGATTGCTTAACCGCTCTAAAACTGGGGTAAGAGCCCTGCCCCTGGCCTCCACCATGGGGCAGACTGGGGGGGGGAGTTGGATTCATTCTGCTCTGGCTATTCTCTGCCTTCTGGGGTTGTGGAGAACAGAGAATAGCTCACAGCACTGGCCAGGTCCCTGGCCCACAATTCAGGGAGCAGAGGTGGTGTAAAGCCACTTGCCTCTGGCTATGTCCAGAGCTCAGAGATGGGCTGAGGGAGTATTTGAGTCTGTCATTGCCAGGATGGCTCTGAGAGAGGCTGCAGTCTTGCCCATGAGCCCCAAGAGAAAGGCAGTGCAGGGACTGGGACCTCCCTAATCCCAGCCCACACCCACCTGTAGCTTGGGGTGCACCATGGCAGAGATCTCCCCATCAGGATAGCGGGGATAGTCCACAATCCCAGTGAACTTGTAGACTTCAATCTCAAAGGCAGGGAACACTGTGCCTACGGGGCAAAGGGAACAGCAGGGAGGTCAGAATCGGAAGGCTGTGTAGGAAAGCTTCTTTATCCCTGTTCCCCAGTTAATCATAGGCTCCCACTGTTGTAGCCCATCCACTGTGGCTGGAAAGGAAGGGGCCCCCCTCAAAGTAGTGAGATAGAAGAAGGGCCTCACCCTAAACCCTGGGCCTCTGTAGAGCCATGCATAATGGGATAGCTTATGCCACCTCCTCTGGACCTGCTGCAGAGCAATGCATGATGACCCCTCCTCCCCAAAGTCTTCTGCAGAGCAATGCATGATGGGATAGCCCACCCCACCTCTGGGATCACTTTTTCGGGGTGCTGTCTGACAGAACACCTCACCTTTGTTGAATAGTTCAATGAAGTCCAGGCCACAGGCTATGAGGGCTCTCATCTGAGCAAACAGGTCAGCTCTCACCACCCCCTGGGCCTGTGGTCCCAGTTCCAATGCTGCACAGAGAACATGGGGACACAGTCATGGCTTGGCCACAACTCCCTTCCCACCACACCCTGCAAGGAGTCCCCTGAACACCTTCTAATGCTCATCGCCACCGCCAGAGCTCTGTTCAAGGTGAGATCAGCCCCCACCACCTCTCTCTCACTCATAGCTACGACCCAGGTGCCTGCTGCAATATCATCCCAGTGTCCTTCCACCCCACAGCCCGCTGCCCTTTCATCCCACCCACCCACCCCCATCATCACACACATGGCCCTCACTGCGCTCAAGATTCCCCAGAAAAGGCTCTGGATGGGGATGTAGAAGTCATGGGATCCATTCTTGCCTCTACGACGTAGAACCTGAACCCCTGCCTCCGAAAGCACCTGAATTTGCTCAGCCAGTGGAGAGTTAGCCTGAGGGGTAGAGGGGGGAAGGAATCAAAGCCTGGCTCAATCCCAGCTTTTAGCAAAACTTTAATTCCATTGGAGGGTAAACAACAGGGAGAGAGACAAGCTAATAAAGCTAAAGGGCAATATGGGCACAAGAACGAAGGGAAGTAACCTGGCCATGAATGAACCGGTGCTGGGAAGGACACATGGTTTCTACCCATCAGAGCAGCAAGCCTCTGGATAAGCTTTACAATGGAGTAGGTGGCTGTGTGTGTGGTTATTTCATGCTGTGTCCTGGACAACCCTTCATTCAATGAGCTTTAACTTAATTCAATGAGTTTCAACATCATAAGAGTTCCTTGTATTGAAAATGCAGCTGTTTATGTGTTATTGGGGGCTGGTATGGAACATATCCAGGTGGGACAGGATTAAAGTAAACCCGGGACATGTTAGGAGCTTCCTAGACTATTTGAAGCACTGCACAAGGTAAGTCTGGCCTTTTCAAGTGAAGTAGATTCCCCAGGAAATCTCCAGTGGGAGAGGGCTACACACATAACCCCTCCAGGTCTGCAAGATGCTTGGCCCTGAGGAGCAGACCTTGGTCTGCTGACCACTTGGTCCATGAGGACAAGAGCAGAGGGCTAGGCTGTAGGGCGCTTGTTGGACTACCAGCTGAGTCATTGGTGACTTCCAAAATGCCGCCAGGTGAAGTCTCCAGGGCTGATCACCGAGGAGAGCTGTGGTGAGCGCAGAGAGGCTTATAGAAAAGGTATAGGTTCTTTTGTTTTAGCAGGTTTTCTCTGTCACACTTTCACTGAAGGAATACACGTTCCTTCTTGGAAGAGCTGGGTGTGTAGTTATAGCTATGCCAGTCCCAGGACGGTCAAAGCTCACCATGCTCAGTTAAACTGTTTTTTAGCCTCAGGGGAGAAAGACAAACCGACCTGCTGATGCACTCAATGTAGGTAGGGAACTAGAGAGTCTGGAAATATCCCAGTCAGAAAGGAGCGAGACACAGCTCTCCACCCAAGACAGGTGATTGGTGGGGAGGTGGGAGCTGAGAGCACATGCCCTTGCCTGAGCACAAGGAGTGGGGGTAGGAAGTGTGTGGAATACAGGTGTGGCCACCCTGAACTAGTTTTAAGACGGAGCTTGCGAAGTGAGTGAGCTGGTTGTGTGTATTAAAAAGGTTGTGGGCTCAATGAGCCAAGGACTGGCAGAAGGATGGCTACCATGTAGTGACAGAGCACTGTGTGACGATGTCCAGCATGCGGATTCAACCCAGATTTGTGGTCTGGCCACTGGATGGCACTAGAGTCCCACACAGCATTACCGCACATTGGCCAGTCGCCCCATTCACCACAGGAGCCCTGAAGGAATCAGTCTCAAAACTTGGGCAGATGGTGCTCCATGGCAAAGAACAGGGGCAGAGCTTAGCTGAGAGCAGCAGGATGAGGGGGTGTGCGTCCCAGGAAATGGAGCTGGGGTGAGAAAAGAAAAAGAGCAACAGAGAGGGAGCAACAGAGATGGGGGGGAAGAGAGGGCACTGGGAAAGGTGATGGGGGGAGCGCAGGCTCAGGGTTAAGGAACCAAGGGACAGGGCTTGAAGGTTGTGGGAAAAAGCAGGGTTAGGAGTAGGGGCACAGAACTTTGAAGTAGGGGAGGGATGGGGAGGTGATTGAGGGATGCCATGGAGGCTGGGCATGGGTCAGATGGAGCTGAGTGCGGGAAGCTGCTGGGATGGAGATGTGGCGGTAAGGTGACATGATTGGGAACAAGATGGGGGCAGCAACTGAGGGGCTCTGGACAATGCCATTCCTTGCCCTAGAGCAAATGCACTCAATCCACAGAGCTCTTCCCGCCCCTGCCCCAGCAATGCCAGTTTCCTACCTAGTCCAGCTTTGGCCACTGAGTAAATCGTGTAGGGCTCTTCGTCTGGACTCTTGTAGAGATAGATGGGGCAGGGACTCAGCCTGTAGTGTGTCTGGGGATAGAGCAGTGGAGCAGTTAGCACAGAGGCTCCAGGCCCAGCAGAGGGTGAGTGGGAGTGAAGGGAGAGGGAGGGAGACCAGCCCCACCTGGATGTAGTGGCACATATGCATGGACAGTAGGTTCTCTTCCGAGTCCACAATGAGGCAGGTGCCCATGTTGGCTGTGGTGTTGTGCAGGTCAAACATGAAGTCGAAGGCCTGGGCCGAGCCTTTCGGGCCATAGGTCTGGTTAATCTCACGGGCCAAATTCAACTCATAGGGCTCGTTTTCTGCCTTCACAGAGCTGGGACAGGGAGAGATGGGTCACATGGTGCCACAAGGGCCCCTGGGACAGGGGAGGACTCATATTGATGGCCCCACTCGGTGTGGGCAGGATGTTCCAGGGGGGTCAATATGAGGGAAAATGGATCCGTCAGACAGCATTGGGGTTCACTGGGGGCTGGAGTGTGAAGGGAAGTCTATCCACTGCTGAGGGACATGTGATTAATCTTCCCACATGGTGCTCTCTCATGGGCTATGAAGTCCCACCAGCTCATGGAATATCCCTTAGCTTCCCATCATACCCTGGGGTAGCAATACAGAATGATGCATGGTAGGATAGCTCATCCCAACCCTGGGAACAGAATGTTACACCATAGGATATCTTATCCATCAAAGGATGCCTCTGCAGAGTGATGAACCACTGGATAAAGGTTTCCCCACTCCCTGGGACCAGTGCAGAGTGATGCATGCTGGGACAGCTCCCCCTCCATCCTGAGGACGAGGACCAGTGTATGCTGGAAAGCTCCCCTTCCCACTGGGACCAGCGCAAAGCAGTGCCTGCTGGGACTGCTCACCTGAGGAACTCAGTGGTGAAGGAGCGATTGAGATCCTGCCCCACGTAGCGCACACACTTCTCAATGGCACGCAGGTTGCTGAGGAAGGGCGTGATGGTGAAGCTGCTGCGTTGCAGCTCTCTGGGGTCCCTCAGCCAGTGCTTGGCCAGGTAGATGCCTGACATCTCATTGCCATGGGTGCCCCCGCTCACCGCCACACGGCTCAGGGGCTTCAGACGGAGTGGGGCTGCCATTCCAGCTGCTCTGCTCTTGCTGGAGAGGGAAAAACAGAGGCTGCTACTCAGGTAAGAACCCACATGGGATCTTCTCCAACCAGGTCCTCTTCTGCCACTCTGATCTCATTTCCACTAGCCTGGCATGGGCTGGGAGGCTGCTACCATCATCCCCCAACACCTGTGGGCAGCTACTGCCCAGAAGGCACCTGGGATACCCCCTGCTACAGTCACCCTCCAGTTGGAGGAGTTGCTGGTATCTCC
Organism: Pelusios castaneus; assembly: GCA_007922175.1. Lineage (NCBI taxonomy): Eukaryota > Metazoa > Chordata > Testudines > Pelomedusidae > Pelusios > Pelusios castaneus. The sequence continues at coordinate 221,285 of ML686025.1, read as the reverse complement.
CATCATCAGGATCTATCAGGGCTTCAGTTCCCTCTTCCAATGATGCCTTCCTCAGCCAGAGGAGTGTGGAGCCCACTCAGATTGTACAGACCAGGGGTGACCAGTTATAATTTTATGGAGATCACCATTCCAAAGTTACAATGAATCTTACTGGATATGCCATGTAAGGCATCAATGGAAAAGTTATACACTACTAAGTACAACCATCTTATCTATGTGCGTGTTCATCAGCTTTGTACTGTATCTGATGAGTGTGTGTAATTCTGTATCTAAAACCTATGTTGTGCTATTGACTGACAGCCCCAGGCAGATTATTGGCAGCATGAAGAGCCATCAGCTCTACAATGACCCGAGAGAAGCCAGGGGCTACCCTCATGAATTATCAGAATATATAGGGACATGCCTGTGGACAGGAACCCTAAGAATATTCCCTACCCACATGGTATGAGCTTGTGTTTGAAACACACGCAGGATGTACAAGCCACATGGCAGAAACTATCAAATGCAGTTCACCATCTCCATGTTGTCTTCCTACCTCTGGATTGACTCCCCTTTGGCTGAAGCTTTGAAACAAAGGACAGACCCATCCAGTCACTGGACGTACTCCAGAGGCACTATACCAGCCAGCAAGCTCACCAATACTGCTGAGAATCTGAATTGACTATGCTAACACTTGCCCTCCTTCATCCTGGCATGTACACACGTACACGTACACGTACACGTACACGCACACGTACACGCACACGCACACGCACACGCACCTCAACTGTAGTTTCCACTTTATGCATCTGACGAAGTGAGTTCTTCCATACCGGAAGAAATTTGTTAGGCTTTAAGGTGCCACAGGACACTCGTTGTTTAAACTTTATTAGTATATTTCCACTTTTTGTACCAAGATCAGTAATAAAAAGGTTAAATAAGATTGGTTCCCAAGACCAATCTCTGAGGAACTCCACTTGTAACTTCCCTCTAGTCTGACAGTTCACTCTTCAGTATGAAGTGTAGTGTCCTCTTTAACCAGTTTCTTATCCACCTCTCTATTTTCTTATTAATTCCCATCTTTTCCAATTTAGCTAATAATTCACTGTGCGGAATAGTATGAAATGCCTTACTGAAATCTAGGTTAATTGGATCCACTGCATTCCCTTTTTTAGAGACGATAACAGGTTTTTTTCACACAAAGATCAGGTTGGTTTGCATGATCTACCTTTTGTAAAGCCATGTTGTATTGTGTCCAAATGTCCATCAACCTGGACGTCTTTACTTCAATTTTTTTTAAAAAGACTTTGCATACCACTGAGCTCAAACTAACAGGCCTGTAGCTGCCCGGATCACTTTTTCCCCCTTTTAAAAAAATAGGAACTATATTAGCAATTCTCCAGTGAGATGGTACAACCCCTGAGTTTACAGATTCATTACAAATCCTTGCTAATGAACTTATTACTGAAGGATTGGCTAGTGGTGTGGTATTTTGGGGAAGATCCAAACATATTTGTCTGGTAATGTGGCTCACCCTTTGGAGTTCAGTAGAAATGTCTTAGTAAAGGGAATAGAGTTTAAAATAACGTATATCTTTATTGGACCTAGTTGCTGATTGGGAATCAGACACTGAAATGCAATAAAAGGGGCGGGCTTGATTTCTTTCTAACCAGTATTGGAAGTCAGTAGCACTGATTGGTGAAAGTAACTTCAGTGTTAGTCACCAGTTTTGGGCGACTCTGCCAAGGTCAAGGTAGGCTGCAAAAAGGAAAGCATTTTCAGTAGGCTACCCTAAGTACAGGTGGGTCATACCCACCTCCACTCGTCTGGGAACTTCTTCCTTTCAGAAGTATAGATGTTATATAAGCTTCCCTTTCCTCAGCCCACAGAGAGTGCCCTGCCCTTCTGGGACTTGCTGGGGAGTACCTATGCCTGGCTACACATGGCATGTGGGGGGAAAGGGAGGACAGTATTACTCATGGCTCTTATCTCTTTAGCACAGCCAAACTCTCCAGCCCTCCACTCAATAACTGAGGAACTAGACATCTCTCTCAACCAGTCATCAAGGAGAGGTGTGAGTATATTAATCCAAAGCATAGAGTATAAAATTATATCACATGTGCCTTAAAAAAAAAAAAAGACTAACTCTAGCCATTATCCGTTTAATCAATTATTTGTCTATCATTTCATGCTACCTTAATAAAAGCTTATAAAATATACAAATTTAGTTATTGGTGTGAGCACTCCTGTCATGCACATCCTTGTAAAAGCCCCACCCTAGGCCTCAGTTTCAACCCTCCTCACAGTGCTGCAAAGCCAGGGAGCACAGCGATGCCTTTAACCCACCCACTTAGTTCCTAAAGCAGAGGGATAAACTCTGGGGTTAAGTTATGAGTTTCTGCTTTGCCTGGGCAATGCCACCTGGGTGTGACCCCAGGCAAGAGACATGTTCCTGCCAATGGATACAGGGGGGAGGGGACATGATCTCTGCCTGTGTGGGGAAGAGCACAGGTTAACAGAAGATAGGAGGGGACATCCCAGGGCCTTTAAGGGTCAAGGCCCTAGGAATCTTGAGAAGAGGGACATGGGCTTGTCTCAGGTCTTGCCTGGTGTCACATGGTGCCAGGGCCTTTAGGAGGAAGTGGGGTTCTGGAACACCTGTGACTGCTTCCCAGGGGACTTCTTCTACCTCCTACAATGCCAGTCTCCCTGTGACACCCAGGCAGCCCCACATACCCACAGGCAGAAGGGGAAGAGCCTCAGGATGGTCCAACTGGGGACAGAATCCCTAGCAGGACACCAAGGCCAAAGGTTTATAAGATGAACACAAAAGCCACAGCCAGGAAGTTAAATTGCCAAGGTCACCAAAAAGAAAAACCCAATGGCCCATGGGATGGGGGTGGAGAGGAGTTTCCAGAGACCAGGATTGTGAGGGCTCAGAGACCAGCCCTTCACCCATCTCTTGTGAGCTTCATGTCCCCAGGAAAAAAGGCAGAGGAACTTCCTGACTGGCTCCAACCCACATTCCAACTAAACCAATATTCTGATTTGGATAGTAAACAGCCCCAGCTGCTTCATATGCAAGAAACCCTGTAATTGTGGTATTAGCAACCTCACCCCTCCCAAGCAAAGTTCAAGCTAGCCCCCAGTTGTCAGAGGCTGTGGACTGTGCCTGAAGCATTATGGTTTAAAGTCTTCACACAACCCTAGCTTATTCTTTGGCCACATGCCCTAAATCTTGTATAATCTCATTTTCCATCAGAACTACTGACCCTTTTAGGAATCTTTCTGAGCACCAACAATACCTCATGGCAATGAGTTCCCCAGGCTGTGTGGGTGCAGTATACATAGGCATTTCCTCTGCTTGGTTTGGCTCCATTCCACGGCATGCTCCCATCTTTTTGCCAGGTGTGGGTAAGGAGACAGTGAGTGAAATCAGCTAGACATGTTCCAGCCAAAGGTATATCCCAGAATTGCCGAGTACTCACCTCTCAGTCTGTCAGTAAAATCCCCAGCTCAGCTCCTGTCCGTAGCCAGTTGCAGGCTATCAATTGCAGTCTCTCTGAGGGATGCCAAAGTGTGAGAAATGGCTCAGTACACAAGCCATGGAGCTCTTCCCTGTTTAATATTTACCTCCTGCTGCTGGGATTCGAATGAATTAGTTTCCATGGCTGGCTGGCTGGCAGTGACCTTTACACTGAGGCCTCCATGCTCCACCAAGGCCTTCAGTGGAAAAACCTGTCCCTTTACAGGTCCCTTCCCTTCCCTTCCCTTATACTGCAGTCCTTCCCCAGATCAGGGGTGTCACAGGGAGCTGGGAAAAGAAGGCAAACTAAACCTTGGGAATGGGTTGGTAATTCAGAGAGGTTTGGGAATCAGTGACTGGATTCCTTTGATTAGTATCCCAGCATTCAAGGGGGCCCCCTGGCCGATGAACACTGGGCTGGTCCATTAGAGTCAATGATCATTTACACCAGTTGAGAATCAGGTCCCTCTTGCTTAACTAAAGCCTCTCCAGATCTCTCAGCATGCTGTATTCTCTCCCAGGCTGTCCCAGGAGATCAGCAGTTACCCATGGTCAGATCAAAAGCCCTTGCAAGTGTGATTTCAACCCTCTGCTATTCCTACCCTAGAGTCTCCAGCCCAGTCTTACCATCCTCCACAGGAGCTCCTTGCTCAGCCTCTTTTCCCTCCACAGCTCAGCTCCCTCACTGCTCTGGGTGCAGTGTCACACCCAGCTTTTCTAATGCAGCTTAATCCTCATGCACAGTCACCCCTCAGCCAAGTCCCTCCCCCTTCAGCTCTGCCAATGCCCCACACTCCTGACTCAAAGCAGAGGCTTTTGATTTTTGGACTGGGCCTGACATTGACTCTGGCTGGCATAAATCTTGTGTCACAAGCAAACTAGAGCCTGATTAAAGTGCAAGTTGAACTGCTCAAAGCCTTCAGCACAATACCCCAGCCCTGGGCTCCTCCCACTCTGCTGAAGCCCCTCTATCCTGACCCACAGCCCAGCCCCTGCTCTGCAGGTGTTCCTGACTCCTGCCCTGGAGCTTCCCCCACACCATGCCCTCGATTTGTTTGCAGGGCAGGAGCAGCACAAATATGGTTGCCACGGGCAGGACATGTTCCCTTCCCACAAGTGTGGGGACAAGCAGCTGCCCAGAGATAGCATGAAGCCATAGGTCTAAGGGCTCCAAGGCCACCATTGGCGACCAGCGTGGCTTAGCAGGGAACTCTGCAGGGAGCTGAAACATAAAAGGGAAGCTTACAAGAAGTGGAAGCTTGGACAGATGACAAGGGAGGCGTATAAAGATATTGCTCGGGACTGCAGGGATCAAATCAGAAAGGCCAAAGGACAATTGGAGTTGCAGCTAGCAAGAGATGTGAAGGATAACAGAAAGGGGTTCTATAAGTATATCAGCAACAAAAAAAGGATCAGAGGTGGTGTAGGTCCCTTACTGAATAGGGCAGGCATCCTCGTGGAGGATGATGCGGAAAAGGCTGAAGTACTCAATGCTTTTTTTACTTCAGTCTTCACAGGGCAGGCCAGCTCCCAGGCTACTACACGGGGTAACGCGGACTGGAGAGAAGAGTGGCCCTCGGTGATGGAAAGTCACGTTAGGGAACACTTAATGAAATTGGATGTGCACAAGTCCATGGGGCTGGATGAACTGCATCCGAGGGTGCTGAGGGAGTTGGGGGAAGTGATTGCAGAGCCGCTGGCCATTATCTTTGAGAACTCGTGGCGAACGGGGTGGTCCCGGAGGATTGGAAAAAGGCAAATATAGTACCTATGTTTAAGAAAGGGAAAAAGGAGGATCCGGGAAACTACAGACCGGTCAGCCTCACCTCAATCCCTGGGAAAATCATGGAGCAGGTCCTCAAGGAATCCATCCTGAAACACTTGGAGGAAAATAGAGTGATCAGGAACAGTCAACATGGATTCACCAAGGGCAAATCGTGCCTGACCAACCTGATTTCCTTCTATGATGAGATGACTGGATTTGTGGATGCGGGAAGAGCCGTTGACGTGATATACCTTGACTTTAGCAAGGCTTTTGATACGGTTTCCCACAGCATTCTCGTCGGCAAGTTAAGGAAGTATGGGTTGGACGAGTGGACCGTAAGGTGGATCGAAAACTGGTTAGATCAACGGGCTCAGCGGGTAGGAATCAATGGCTCGATGTCTGGTTGGCAACCGGTAACGAGTGGAGTGCCCCAGGGGTCGGCCCTGGGGCCGGTTCTATTCAATATCTTCATTAATGATCTTGATGATGGAATAGACTGCGTGCTTAGTAAGTTTGCGGATGACACCAAGTTGGGGGGAATGGTAGATACTCTGGAGGGCAGGGACAGGATCCAGAGGGACTTGGACAAATTGGAACACTGGGCCGAAAGAAACCTCATGAGGTTCAACAAAGACAAGTGCAAAGTCTTGCACTTAGGACAAAAAAATCCCATGCACTGCTACAGGCTGGGGACCGATCGGCTAAGTAGCAGCGCTGTAGAAAAGGACCTGGGAGTTATGGTGGACGGGAAGATGAATATGAGCCAACAGTGTGCCCTTGTTGCCAAAAAGGCCAATGGCATATTAGGCTGCATCAGTAGGAGTATTGCCAGCAGATCGAGGGATGTGATAATTCCCCTCTATTTGACACTGGTCAGGCCGCATCTGGAGTACTGTGTCCAGTTTTGGGCTCCCCACTACAGAAAGGATGTGGACAAATTAGAAAGAGTCCAGCGGAGGGCAACAAAAATGATTAGGGGGCTGGGGCACATGACTTATGAGGAGAGACTGAAGGAACTAGGCTTATTTAGTCTAGAGAAGAGAAGACTGAGGGGAGATTTGATAGCAACCTTCAACTACTTGAAGGGTTGCTCCAAAGAGGAGGGAGCTAGGCTGTTCTCGAGGGTAACAGAGGACAGAACAAGGAGCAATGGTTTCAAATTACAGCTGGGGAGGTCAAGGTTGGATATTAGGAAAAACTTTCTCACTAGGAGGGTGGTGAAGCATTGGAATGGGCTATCTAGGGAGGTGGTAGAATCTTCATCTTTGGAGATTTTTAAGGCTCGGTTAGACAAAACCCTGGCTGGGATAATTTAGGGGGATGGTCCTGCTTTTTAGCAGGGGGTTGGACTAGATGACCTCGTGAGGTCCCTTCCAACCCTATTATTCTATGATTCTATGATTGGCCCTGAGGTCATGGAAGACCCTGAGGGCTGCTGGATGTAGCTATAATGGGAGGGTAGGGGAAGCCACAGGGAGACTCCACCCCTGTGCTGGCTGTGGGGAAGGTGTTACTGCTATGCCCTGGTCTCACCGGGTAAGAGCAAACTGCCCTTTGTGCAAATTGCCCATGCTGGTTGCACGCCCAGATGCAAGTTAGTCAATGAACTTGGCAATTAATCATTACAGATGGGCTGAGAGAAGCTGGGCCCTGGATCCCCTTAAAGGAACAGCACCATTGTTCTAGGACCCCTATGTGTCCACCCCTCCTCTGAGCAGCCCCACTCCCACTCCAGCCCCAGCATTGTGTTTTTATATTTAAGTAATCCACCACTCTCACCAGTGATTCATTGCTTGTCACCTGATGTCCATACACATGAGCAATGTCGTTAACATGTAGCCAGTAACACCATCGGTGTCCAGTGGGGACAGACTCGGGGGCACAGCGCCAATTGTCCCTTCTGGTGACGATGCCCATGCTCCTTAGGAAGATCACCCTCACTGGGCCCTGCACTGTGACGGTCTCCCGTCCCATGGGAGAATTGAACTTGGCCCAGGCTGCCATACTACAAAACAGCTGCCATCCTTTGTGCTCAGACAGCAAAGAGACTTAAAGAGTCAATCCAGGAAATGCCATAGCTTCATGGATTCCCATGGTGCCACAGCTGTTTGACCCCTGCACGGGATCTTGCCCCACAGATGGGCTAGAGCCTGCACTTTCTTCTCATGCCTGTAGGGGGAGTTTCTCCACAGCAAGGGGAGACATTTTATCTGGGAGGAAAGGGAGGGGCAGTGTGTAGCAGGGTCAGGGCATGCTGGTGGGCCACCTACCATGTTTCCCCCAAAATAAGACAGGGTCTTACATTAATTTTTCCTCAAGAAGACACCCTAGGGCTATTTTCAGGGGATGTCTTACGCGCCGAAATGCATGGGTTGTGCAGATACGCTGCATAGCCACACCCATCACTAGGTCTTATTTTCGGGGTAGGGCTTATATTGCACAAATGCTTAGAAATCCTGCTATAGCTTATTTTATGGGTAGGTCTTATTTTCGGGGAAACAGGGTAGCTAGTCAGCATCTACACAGAGGCCATCAGAGCCCAGGGATCTCGCAATGCCTCCTCACTGGAGCTTCTCTCATAAAGGAAGAGAGATCTCTGCTATGCTCGCCCTTCCTGCTAGTCCCTGGGGCTGTTGGGACCCCTTGGGCCAATGAATCTGTGTCACCCACTTTTCCAGGCTCCCTCATTAGAGACCAGTGATCAGCTCTGGCCATCCATAGCCACTAAACCAGTCACCTTCCCCCTCAGTGCCTCCTATACGCCAGGGCCCTGTGCAAATGTGCTGGTGGGGTGGGGGGAGCCTCTGAAGCAACTATTCTCTACCCTCTTCCCAGTCCTGTGACCCCCAGGCACCAAAGCCACCTCTGGGCCCACTTTACTGTACCATCTGGGCTTCCCCCACACAACTCAATCTTCCTGGCCCCACCTCACCCATAATGAGAGCACCAAGGATGCTGAGAAATTGGAGAGAGTGCTGATAAGAGCCACACAATCAATTTGAGGGGTGGGAGGAAGTGCCTGAGAATGTGTGACGAAAAGAGCTCCAGGGCGTCTAGCTTATTCAGCAGAAGATCAAGAGGGATGGGGTCCTGCTTACAGCATCTCAGTACTGCCCCTGGGAGAAAATCCCAGCTGCTCTTTTCCTGAGTGGAGAACAGGCATGACAGGAACTAAAGGCTTGTGGAGCAGAAGGCAGACCTGTTCTGATTAGAAACAGGGCCAAGATTTGACTGCAAGGGTGGCTAGCCATTGGCTCTCTCAATCACTTCACATCCAGCCTGGAGAGGCCTTTCTGGAAGATGGTTTAGCCAAAGGCAAACGATGGAGCTCAGAGCCAGGGTGACCAAATTGTCCTCAAGTGGCTGACTCGGCCCTGAACTGCATGACAGGCTCAAAGCACGGGATAGGCTCTTTTTTTAAAACCCACTCTATTTTGGTTTGTGAAGCCTGCATTATTTCCTACCTGTCCCTGCTTCCCTTTTCCCACCCAGCCATCAAGATTTCTCAGTTCTCTATTTATTGGAGTAGCAGACGGAAGGCAGGAAACTGCAACGTGGAAGTGAAAGTGCTGTGCTCAGCCAGAGCCAGCCTGTGCCATGCCCACCCTCTGATGGCCTCAATCCCAGCAAGGAGGAATCCTTGTTTGGAGTGTACCCTGGGGGTTGTCACTCACCAGCCACAAACTCAGCTCACGCATTTGCAGGGATTCTGGGCAAGTAACTCAGTGATTCAGACTTTCACGCCCCATGGGGGAAAGCTCTGCGCATAGTGAACTGGCCCCTGTAGGCTGGGGGCCTCACCATCTTTAATGTATTTATCCCCACAGCACCCCTGTGAGATAAGACAATGCTATTGTGCCCATTATATAGACAGGAGACTGAGACCCAGGCCCACATCTCACAGGGAGTTTGTGGCAGGAGTTGAACCAAAGTCTGCTCAACCCCACCCTTAACTAGTGGAGTCAGTTCACCTCTCTGTGGGGTGGATGGCAAGCACCGAGAAAGTTCAGCATGGGTGTCTGAGCATTAGGCCAGGAGCTAGCATTCCCTTGGATGCCACCTGGGGGCGGGGGCGCAAATGGGACCTGCTGGCCATTCACCTCAAATCTCTCCTTCACCCAGTCTCCTCTGCCAAAGCACCTGATCTGGAGGCAGCATGGCTTAGTAGACGGAGACCGGGGTTGTACTTCTGTCTCAGATTCAGGGTGACCCTGGGCAAGTCTCTGTGCCTCAGTTTCCCCATCTGTAAAGGTCGGGTGGGGAGTAATAATACTGCTCTCCTTTGAAAAGCACTTTGAGATCTATGCATGAGATGAGCCAGGGGGTGAGCATTATCATCAGGGGAGTCTTCAGGCCTGGCTGTCCCAGACCACATGGAAGCCCATCTGACCAGCATGTAAAGAAGAGAGCAGGGCTACAGCCAGAGAGTAAGGCCTGCTCTCCTCAGGGGAAACACGCTGCACTGAGAGCGAGAGAGATGCAGTGACATCTCTCCAACCCATCATTCCCCAGGCTTGGTTTGCTGTCTCGTTATGGGACCCTGCCTGCTGTCTGGGAGAATGGCAAAAAGGTGGTATCAGGAACTAATATAAGGGTTTTTCCATGTGCCCCCAAGGGTCTTCACCCAGGATTCATCACAGCTGGGAGGCATTCCCATAGACCAAGCTACTTTGCATTGGCTTCTCAGGATCTGGTACCACCACCCAACCCCATGCCTGGCACAGCCCATGCCCACCTATTATTGTTTCCAAAGAAGCACCCAGCTTGAGACGGTGGTAGAAGCAACTGATATGGTGAGCTCTGGACTTGCTGTGCAGCTCGCATTTGGGAGGTGACATGTGCTGGCATGGCGATAATGCAGCGCCCATCACTGTGGCTGTGTATATTGGTCACGGAGGGCCTTGAGGGAGCTGACGCTGAGGTAGGAAGCCATGTCATTTCCACTGGGGCACCATCCAGTCTTATCAAAGCGATCCCACAATTCCACGGGCTGGTTTCCTTTGTTCTCTATTCCAAGGATCTCCAAACAACTCCAGGGAAAGGGAAGCAACCCCCTGCCTGTAGTGCAGCCTGTTGGTGAGTCAGTGTTAACCCTTCCATTGTCTTCTGACTGAAGAATGGCAAATGCATCTTTGGAGATCCTTGTGTGTGCGCACAATGGACACCAGCCAGAGGACACCAGCCTGAGCGATCCCGGGGAGAAGGGAGCCGGGATTAGCTGCAAGCGGCTTCTCGGTCCTGGCAGAGTCAGCTGGCTCTCGCCGGGACAAACCGCAAGCAACTTCTCATCCCAGGGAGAGCCAGCCTTGCAGGGCTGGCTCTGCTGGGACAAGCTGCCCGTGGCTTCCTCCCGGGCTCTCCAGCCAGGGTTCCAGTGGGGGATTGCCATCAGCTGGAGAGCAAATCTCCCCAGGACCGTGGCTCCTCTTGCAGGGAAGCCGCGGGTCTGAGGAGAAGGGAGCAGGGGCTCCCCTGGGGACAAGGGAGCCATGCGGGGCTCCCTTGTCTCCCCCACCCTAGGTTGACCAAGTCGACTTAGTGCATCTACACTGGCTAAGTCGACTTAATAAAGTCGACTTAAACACTAGTTCAAATTATAACGAGATGCTATTAATTCGAACTAGTTTTTCCTTAATTCGACTTAAGGAGCAGCTTAAGTCGAATTAAGGAAAGCCCGCTGTAGACGTGGAGTAAATTAAATTGACTTAAGCCTGCTTAAGTCAGCTTAATTTACAAGTGTGGACGCACCCCCTGTGATCACAGCCCCCCAAAATCCTGCGCACAGGAAATGACTTTCTCCTTGTAAATGTCGTCCCTGCAGCTGCGGCTGGAAAAAGCTCAGCAAAATACACCCAGCTTGTTTGTGGTGTTTACACAACTGTTCTTCGATTGAGCAATGCCTAAGCAGTGAGCTGAAGCCCTCTCTTTGGGCCCTGTTTTCTTTTAATATGTTACATTAGTTGCGGGTGTTGAAGGGACACCTGTCTATGTGATCATAGAAAACCAAAGGCAGATGCCCAACTTGAGAAGGGCTGGATTAATGCAAGGGCTTTAGGGGCTGGAGCCCTGGGCTAAAGGGGGAACCAATGCCCTGCAAAAATCCAGCTCTGAGTACTGCCAGAACCTCCCTGGCTGGGGGTGGCTGGGGCCTCCTTCTCCTGGTCTCCCTGCCCCACCTCTATGCAGAGCACTGCTGCTGTCAGCTGCAAGCTGCCTTGCCCTGTGACCTCTCTGCCCCATCCCCATCCCCTTTCCACCCCCTACCCCTGCTGATTGTTGCCCACCCATATGCTAGTCCGACAGAGCTCGCAGGGGGAGGGAATCCCTGCTCCTGGAGCACTGTGTTGCCAGCTGGCCGATCTGCCCCGGGTGGTCTGGGACCTTCTGGGGTGGAGGAGCCAGCCTGGGGGTGGGTCAGGAGCAACATGGGCCCCAGATTCCCTGGCCTAAGGACCCAGCCTCCAGTGTTGGCTGCTCCCCACGCTGAGCACTAGCACTTCCCAGCCTACAGCTTGGGGGAGCCCAGTGCCGGTTGGGTCCCACCCATGACTGTCAAGCTGATGGCTACCACCGCTGTAGGGTGAGGGGGCCCACAAAAGTGGGCAGCCCTCAGGTCCCTGGGCACTTTAATACAGCCCTGACTGTGACCCATCTGGTGCCTGTGGAGAAAAAGCAACAAACAGCACCTGCTTCTCCTCAGCCATACACCACCAGAGAAGATCATTAGAACTCAACATGGGGTGAAGGAAGGGAACAATTCACTTGAATTGTTCTCAATACCAGCTGATCATTGGTGTTGAGGTCTCTTTCTTCCCAGCTGGACAGTCAGAAGCACCTCTGTGGCACATCTGGCAGAATCAATTAATTTAGAATGCAACATAATTCAAACCCACAACCTTTGAATCACTGCACGATCCACTCTGTCTCGGAGCCACCCATAACAGGTTGTTTTCACCCTTTATTTAAGGAAAATGCAACTCTCCAACAGCCCCAGGAATTAACTGGGTAATTACAGGGCTTTTTGGACATTTCAGGGACTCAAAACCTCTCTTGGCTGTCAGCAGAGATAGGAGAAGGAAGGTGGGATAGGCCTATGTCTACACTGGTTAAGTCGACTTAACGGAGCGTCTACACTTAAAGGCGACTAAGTCAGCCTTGTTAAGCCCGTACACACTGGCTTTAAGTTGACTTAATAAGGTCAACTTAAGCCTTAAGTTGACCTTCAGAGGTGGTGTTATTAAGTTGACTTAAGGAAGCGGTGAAGTCGAGTTAACAAGCACCCAGTGTGGACGCAGAGTTCTGTAGGCCGACTGAAGTGTCCTTAGGTCAACCTAAGGCACCAGTGTAGATGCAACCAAAGAGCATAGGAGTCTGTGGATGGATACAGGGATTAGTGGGGTTAAAAGTCCATGGTGGGGCAGGTGGAAGGACGACATTTTGGGATTTGCCACAGCTGGTTTCATGTTTCATCCAAGTAACTCAAATCTTAGCTTTCCCAGCCAGCCCAGGAATTCACTGTCAGGAACTAGTCTGATGGACAAATCAGAGAGGAGCTAAGCGAGACCCAGTGAGTTCAGGAGGGGCCTAAATTAATCACTTACCTCTGTGCTGCTCAGATGAAGACTGAAAATGAGGTAGCTCTGTCGCTAATCTGTCACATTAAGGAGAGGGGAACAGAAAAATAGTTTCTATTAATCATGCCAAAGATTCTCTTGGGGACTGGCAGGCAGAGATAGCCCTGAATTCCCTGGAACCTTGATCTTTGGGAATCTCTACAGTGCAATTAAAAACTCACTGCTGGGCAAGGGTCAGCAACCTTTACCAACTCCTGTGCTGGCCCTTCCTCCCTGACCCTCAGCCGGTGCCGGCAGTCTCCTCTGTCAAAAAAAAAAAAATTAAAAAATTGGCCACCTCCTGAAAAGTGGCAGCCACAGTTGGAGTTGGAAGGAGGAGGGCTTCCCAGGCATGCCACTGAAAGAAGCCATTTGTGCAAAGAAGCCACCATGGAGAGAAGCCACCCAGAGTGGCTCCTTTTCGTGGTGGCATGTCATGGAGAGGAGCTGGTATGGGCGATTACTTTCTGTGGAGCTGCTCTGGGCAGTTTCTTTCCATGGCATCCCTGGCACATTCCCAGGCATGCTGCCAAGAAGAACCACTCCAGAAGGGTTCTTTCCATGGTGTTCCTGGAGACCCCCACAAATGAAGCGGACTGGAATGGTTTTCAGTGGCAGCAGCAGAAATTTCAGTGGCACTGCAGAGCACCCCGTACCACTCCAAATGGGCTTGTGCACCATCAGCACAAGTGCCTGAGGTTGCCTCCCACTAAGGGGCTGTTTACTTATGGTGGAGATGTTCCAGCCCAAACTTGGGGACCCACTGACCTTGCTGGGTCCTAGATCCTGGGCTGTAGCCCAAGGATAAACAGGCCTTAACTTGAGCAACCTGTGGGTCTTCAATGGCAGTGTCTTGTCAATTAGACACCTTAGGTGTTGTCAGAGAGAAAAGACCATTACCAGAAGTGGGGTTCGAACCCACGCGGGCACATGCCCATTGGATCTTAAGTCCAACGCCTTAACCACTCGGCCATTCTGGTGAGCACATGAGATATGGGGCATTGCATCATGGAACTTCTTACCAAAGCCTGACTCCACCCCCACAGCTGGATAACTGCCATTATCCAGCAAGCCTGAGGGTTAACTGGGTTATTCCAGGGCTTTTAAAGATCCACAAACTTAAGCCCTAGCTTGTCTGTCTGCACAAACAGGCCATAAAAAGTGAGAGGCAGTCGGTCCCTCAAAGAGAGGGCGGGGGCCCTGGGCCAGCTGTGAAAACGGATGATACTGGTGGGGAGTTGTGTTAAAATTCCACTGTGAGGCAGGTGGAAGGAGCTGATTTGTCAGATCTTATTGGGGCGGGTTTCAAACAAACACAAGGAAGTACTTCTTCACATAAAACACAGTCAACTTGGGGAACTCACTGCCAGGGGACATTGTGAAGGCCAAAAGTATAACTGCGTTCACAAAAATCTTAAATAAGTTCAGGGAGGACAGGACCACTGATGGCTGTTAGCAGAGATGTTCAGGGATGCAATCTCATGCTTGGGATGTCTTTAAACCTCTGGCTGCCAAATGCTGGGACTGGATGATAGGGGATGGGCTGCTTAATTTTTGCCCTGGTCTGTTCTTTCCCTCTGAGGCATCTGGCACCAGCCACTGTTAGAAAACAGGGTAGTGCGCTAGACAAGCCATTGATCTGACCTCGTCTGGCTGTTCTGATGCTCTTAAAGTTTGCTCTATGGACCTGCTGGTTGTTCCAGCTGGTAGCTAACGTGTGTGTCATGCCTTCAAATTTCATTTGAGGTTGGATGTTTATGTGGGATTGAAGTGGGTGTTCAAGGGAAAAGCCCATGTTTGGGAATATTTTCCCTTCCTTGGTGTGTGTGTGTGTGTGTGTTTCCTACACTGGCATTCACTGATCTGCATAGTACAATATGTACTGTGAATACCCTCTAGCAGAGACAGGCAGGGCTCAGTTAATAGCAGTATTTTCCTTTGACTCTCCAGAGCCAGGGTTCACGCCTCTATTCAGCACAGAAGTTTCCTCAGCAATTTAAGTCTCCGTAAAAGCAAAGAGAGCTGTTGGGTAGGATGATGGTTCACTTGTCTCTCAACTAGGGGCGGTGAAATGAAATTCCTACCTCTTTAAGACCAGATAGAGCCATTAAATCAGTGGTACTAGTATGATCCTCTCTATGCCGTAAGCAGGGGTGTCAAATATGTGGCCTGTGAGCCCAATGCAGCCCCCAAACCTCTTTCCTCTGTCCCATGATTGTACACCGTGAGATCATGCTCTCTCCCTAACTAACTAACACACACACACACAGCTCTGCAATGAAGCGAAACCACACTCTCTCTCTCTTTCTGTTAGTCAGAAAGTGTGGTCTCGCAAAGTGCAATCTTGTGTACTCAGCACTCCGTGATAGTGTACAGCAGTCTTGCAACATCATGGAGTGCTGGGTATGCAAGACTGTGCTCTGTGATAACACACTCTCTCCTTAACAGGGGGAGAGAGAGAGTGTGGTATCATGGTTTGTCAGCAACAGGCAGCGAGGAGATCAAAGAATTGATGCTTGAATTCAGACTATTAGGGAAATGTATGTTCTTCAAGTCTTTGTTATTATTTATTTATGCAATATCACACTCTCTCACTAATAGAGAGAGAGAGAGAGAGAGAGAGAAAGTGTGGTCTTTCATACAAAGTGCTCCATGATGCTGCAAGAGTGTAGGCCCTAGTATTTTGATTTACGGTATGTACGACCCACTTAAAGTACATTTAAGTCAAATCTGGCCCACCATAGCAAATGAATTTGACACCTCTGCAAAATCAGGGCAGAGGAAGCAACTCCCTCCTGTAGTAAAGCCAAGAACTTGTGTTTGACTGACTATCTTCCAGTCAGGATCGGAACACATCAAAAGAACTAGAGGTACAGATCTGCAGATCTCCCTAGGGGTTCAGTGACCCAAAAGAGAAGAGACATTTAAAAAAATTCCTTCAATAACAAAGTGTTTTGAGAGCCACAATGGGTGTAACCTCCTGGTGGGGGGAGCTGGGCCAGGGCACTGCTTTTGTCATTTTTGTTCCTGTCCTCTAGGTTCATCATTTTGTCCACATCCTTCCTTAAATGTGGCGCCCAAAACTGGACACAATACTCCAGCTGAGGCTCAGTAGTACCAAATAAAAGAATTACCTCCCATTTCTTATACACAACACTTCTGTTAATACATCCCAGAATGATAATAGCCTATGATTCTATGATTCTAAAATAACTAGTGTGGCAGAGTACTCTCCAACTCGTGCCACCTAATGTCCAATCCCCTGGCGTAGTAGGGCCTATGGTAAGTCAGACTCCCTGGCAAGCCCACTTCTGCCTCTCAGGGCCATGGCTTCACTGCCCTGGACTCAGCCCTTGTAGAAGGGAAGTATTCTGCTGCCCCTGCTGCAGTGGACGAGGCAAGCCGCCCAGGCCTTGCCTAGTCTCCTTCCCTTCCTCTAACCTTTTTCTGATGTTGCTCTGGTGTTGTTCTGTTCAGCTCTGCTTCGCTTTCGCTTCCGCTTCCGCTTCCGCTTCCGCTTCCGCTTCCGCTTCCGCTTCCGCTTCCTTTCCTTTCCTCTCCTCTAAACTCCCACACCTGAGCTGGTGGAGGTGGGGCTTTTTATTGGGCCAGGAACAGCCCTTAACAAGGCCCAGGTGTCCCTAATTGCCCCACAGCTGTTTCTTCTTTGCCTGCTGTGAATAGTGCTTTCAGCATTCTAGGGCTGACAAACCTGCCTTCAATTACCCTTCTACCCCCACCCTGTGCCCCGAGCCGGCTGCTGGATCT
>ML686025.1:171289-195978 GCA_007922175.1 Pelusios castaneus | reverse complement strand
TTTCTTCTTTCTCTTCCTTCTTTCCTCTTCTTTCCTTCTCTCTTTCTTTTTCTCTTCCCTTCCTTTTCTCTTCTTTGCCTTCCTTTCTCTTCCCTTCTTTTTCTCTTCTTTGCCTTCCTTTCTCTTCCCTTCCTTTTCTCTTCTATTTAGTTTACTGGTACTATTTGGTTAAGAATATTTTTTTCTTGTTTTTCTGCTCTAAAAACTGGGTGCGTCTTATGGTCAGGTGCGTCTTATGGTCCGAAAAATACGGTAAATTGTTCAGGAAGGACAAGCAGGGAAGAAGGGGGGGAGGAGTAACGCAATATGTAAAAGAGTTGTATGACTGCTCGGAGCTCCACTATGAAAGTGGAAACAAGCTGGTTGAAAGTCTGTGGGTTAAGTTTAGGGGAGAATGCAACAAGGGGGATGTCGTCGTGGGTGTCTGCTACAGACCGCCAGACCAGAAGGAGGAGGTGGATGAGGCGTTCTATGGACAACTACCAGAAGTTTCCCGATTGCAGACCCTGGTTATAATGGGGGACTTCAATTATCCTGACATCTGCTGGGAAGGTAATACAGCAATGCACAGGCAATCCAGGAAGTTTTTGGAGAATATTGAGGACAACTTCCTAGCACAAATGCTGGAGGAACCAGCTAGGGGCCTTGCACCTCTAGACCTATTGCTCACAAACAGAGAAGAATTGATCAGGGAAGTAGAAGTAAATGGCAACCTGGGCAGCAGTGACCATGACATGGTAGAATTCAGGATGCTGATCAATGGAAGGAAGGAAAGAAGCAGAACACACACCCTGGACTTCAGAAAAGCAGATTTTGGCTCCCTTAGGGAGCTGATGGGCAGGATCCCTTGGGAGGCTGATCTGAAGGGGAAAGGTGTCCAAGACAGCTGGCTGTATTTTAAAGAAACCCTGTTAAAGGCACAGGAAGATAACATTCCGATGTGCAGAAAAAACAGCAAATGTGGACGGCGACCACCGTGGCTTAGTAGGGAACTCTGCGGGGAGCTGAAACATAAAAGGGAAGCTTACAAGAAGTTGAAGCTTGGGCAGATGACAAGGGAGGCATATAAAGATATTGTTCGGGACTGCAGGGATAAAATCAGAAAGGCCAAAGGACAATTGGAGTTGCAGCTAGCAAGAGATGTGAAGGATAACAGAAAGGGGTTCTATAAGTATATCAGCAAGAAGAAAAGGATCAGGGGTGGTGTAGGTCCCTTACTGAATGGGGCAGGTATCCTCGTGGTGGATGATGCGGAAAAGGCTGAAGTACTCAATGCTTTTTTTACTTCAGTCTTCACAGGGAGGGCCAGCTCCCAGACTACTACACGGGATAATGTGGAATGGAGAAAAGAGCGCCCCTCGGTGATGGAAAGTCAGGTTAGGAAACACTTAAAGAAATTGGATGTGCACAAGTCCATGGGACCAGATGAACTTCATCCGAGGGTGCTGAGGGAGTTGGCGGAATTGATTGTAGAGCGGCTGGCCATTACCTTTGAGAACTTGTGGCGAACGGGGGAGGACCCAGAGGCAAATATAGTACCTATCTTCAAGAAAGGGAAAAAGGAGGATCTGGGGAACTACAGACCAGTCAGCCTCACCTCAATCCCTGGAAAAATCATGGAGCAGGTCCTCAAAGAATCCATCCTGAAACACTTGGAGGAAAATAGAGTGATCAGTAACAGTCAACATGGATTCACCAAGGGCAAATCGTGCCTGACCAACCTGATTTCCTTCTATGATGAGATGACTGGATTTATGGATGCGAGAAGAGCCATTGATGTAGTATACCTTGACTTTAGCAAGGCCTTTGATACGGTTTCCCACAGCATTCTCATCGGCAAGTTAAGGAAGTATGGGTTGGACGAGTGGACCGTAAGGTGGATAGAAAACTGGCTAGATCAACGGGCTCAGCGGGTAGGAATCAATGGCTTGATGTCTGGTTGGCAACCAGTAACGAGTGGAGTGCCCCAGGGGTTGGTCCTGGAGCCGGTTCTATTCAACATCTTCATTAATGATCTTGATGATGGAATAGACAGCGTGCTTAGTAAGTTCGCAGATGACACCAAGTTGGGGGGAATGGTAGATACTCTGGAGGGCAGGGACAGGATCCAGGGAGACTTGGACAAATTGGAACACTGGGCCAAAAGAAACCTCATGAGCGTCAACAAAGACAAGTGCGAAGTCCTGCACTTAGGACAAAAAAATCCCATGCACTGCTACAGGCTGGGGACTGATCGGCTAAGTAGCAGCACTGTAGAAAAGGACCTGGGAGTTATGGTGGACGGGAAGATGGATATGAGCCAACAGTGTGCCCTTGTTGCCAAAAAAGCCAATGGCATATTAGGCTGCATCAGTAGTATTGCCAGCAGATCGAGGGATGTGATAATTCCCCTCTATTCGACACTGGTCAGGCCGCATCTGGAATACTGTGTCCAGTTTTGGGCTCCCCACTACAGAAAGGATGTGGACAAATTAGAAAAAGTCCAGCGGAGGGGAACAAAAATGATTAGGGGGCTGGGGAACATGACTTATGAGGCAACACTGAAGGAACTAGGCTTATTTAGTCTACAGAAGAGAAGACTGAGGGGAGATTTGATAGCAACCTTCAACTACTTGAAGGGGTGTTCCAAAGAGGAGGGAGCTAGGCTGTTCTCGATGGTAACAGAGGACAGAGCAAGGAGCAATGGTTTCAAGTTACAGCTGGGGAGGTCAAGGTTGGATATTAGGAAAAACTTTCTCACTGGGAGGGAGGTGAAGCCTTGGAATGGGCTATCTAGGGAGGTGGTAGAATCTCCATCTTTGGAGGTTTTTAAGGCCCGGTTAGACAAAACCCTGGCTAGGTTGATTTAGTGAGAGTGGTCCTGCTTTTTAGCAGGGGGTTGGACTAGATGACCTCATGATGTCCCTTCCAACCCTATTGTTCTATGATTCTAAGTCACTTCCCCTCTCTGGGCCTCCCTTTCTCATCTATATAAAGGAGATGAAGTAAAGTTATTTGAGGTCTACTAGTGAACATGACTATGCCAGAGCTAAAACTGCCTAAATTACTGCTAACTTCCACACCAAACATTTCTTATCCCATTAAAAGAATTAGGAAATTCATTGACAAATAACTTCGTTAATGCAGAGTTACGGTTGCCTGCAGGTATCTTATGCCCTAGAAAAATACTGAGTTCCACAAAACTCAAACCTTTGAAAACCAGGAAATGCAATATGAAGGAATTTCAAACTTCAACTTCTACAGCCCAGAAAATACAGAGGTAAGGTACACATCAAACTCTGCCCTCTCTAAGAAATGATCCAATATGCCCGGAAGACATGTTTTTGCACTCAGCCTTGCAGATAGTGCACATCACTGAAAGAATGAGGACCATGACAATTGTGGCACACAGCCTAAGACATTCTCTTTATGAGGGCAGACCTTGCATTTAGGTGAGTGGTATTGAACAGGAGCTACCCACACCAGTTCCAGGCTCTAACACTGAGTCTATTCATGAGGGACAGCCCTATGTTTGATATTACATTTTTACAACCCCTTCACCTTCTTTCACAAACCTCCCTCCTCCTTACTGCCAGGTTTCTACGTAACATTACTCTTACTTACCCCTCTTTAAACATAGGGGTGTTCTTACCTCTCTGCTGACAGTCCCCATGGCAAGAATATCTCTGGCTATGTCTACACTTGCACTTTTAAGTCGACTTTAACTAAGTCGACTTTAACTAAGTCGACTTTAACTATGTCGACTTAAAGTCGACTTAGTTAAGTCGACTTAGTGCGTCTACACTTAAAATTAAAGTCGACTTAAAGGGGAACTTACAAAGTCGACCTAGAGCATCCACACTGGATTATCTAGGTCGACTTTGTGGGGCTAGGGGGACCTTGGGCAGGTGCCCACGCCATTAGGGACATAAGGAATACACCCATTGTGTGATGAGCCATTAAGGACATAAGGAATACACCCATTGTGTCCTTAACGGCTCATCAGTTTAGTCCCTGGGATCATTATCCCTGGTACATTCCTAAACATTAAGGACACAATGGTTTGACACACCCACCCAGCTCTCTCAGGTATTTCAATAAAATAACATAAGTTAAAGTACAGATAGAATACCCAATTTCTAACTTCTAATCCAAATAGAATTCCTAGACATAAACTATATAATCATTCCCAGCAAATTACTACCTTTCTATTGATACCAAACATGACGTAGTTCCTATGGATTAAAGAGCATTTATGAGATATCCACTGAAAATAATATCATAAATGCTTCCCTAAATCCAGACAGCGTCACACACAGAGCTCTGCCCTGCCCTTTGGGGGGCATGCCAGGCTCCCTCTGTGCCCCCCCCGGCAGGGAGGGCAGTGGTGTAGTCCTGGGGTAGCCCTAAGTTGACTTAGGGCTACCCCACATCTACACTGGCTTAATTCGACTTTAGAAAGTCAAATTAAGCCTTAGGTCGAGTAAAAAGCAGGTTTAATAAAGTCGACTTAATTTTCATTAAATCGACTTAATTTTCATTAAGTCGACTTAAGCAAGCTGCTTAAGTCGACTTAAGCAAAGTGTAGTGTAGACGCAGGGCAAATTAAGTCGACTTAAGCCAAGCTTAAGTCGACTTAATTTGCCAGTGTAGACACAGCCTCTGTGTCCTGAGACTATAACCTACACAACTCAGGACTGAAGAGATACATATTGGATTCCTCAAGATATACATGCCTCTCTCACCTTTGTCCACACACATAGTGGAGGCGGAAGCTCAGATCCAGACCTCTTCATATCCCAATCATACCTCTGAGTAGGGTCATCCCTAGGGGTGGGCAGGGACCAGGGCCAATTGGCCTGTGGGGACCCTGCCCCACCCCCAGTGCTGGGGGAGGTAGGGCTGCCCAGGGCCAGATGCCAGGCTCCCACTCTGCCCCTGGGCCAGCTGGTCCGTCACTGAGGGTTAGGCGGGTCCGCCCAAAGATAGGGCTCTGTACTCCTGTCTCTTTCCTAGGCCAGCTGGTCTGCCTCCAGGAGTAGGGCAGGCTGTAGTTGCTCCACTCCAGTAGTGGGGCCAGTTGGCATGTTGTATGGACTCCAGCATGGCCTGTGGCCCTAGGGGGCTGCATCAGAAGCTGCACTGCATGCCAGTCAGTCCTGTGGGCCCCATTGAAGTGTGGGGCCCAGGACTATCACCCTGGCTGCCCCCTTTGAGGACAACCCTGCCTCTGGGCCCTTCCTAAGCAGCATGCAGTGCAGTATCTAGAGCAGCTGTTGTGGTCTCTGGATCAGACAACAAGTTCCTCTTAGGTGAGGGGCTTAACTGGTGCCTTCCAAGTTAGCCACACTCCTGCCCTGACTGGAGCCACAGAACCCTGCTGGATTTGGGAATATGGGTATGGTGCAGATCTTTGAAAAATCCCAGTTGGGCAGCTAGTTCCTTGGCCACCCCCCTGTTCTGCCCCTTTGTGTGGCCACCCTCCAGGGGCGATTGGCTAGATGAGAAAAACTTTTCTAAAAATGTTGTGAGCCCCCAAAGGACCCATTTGGGCTGATTCTTCTGGAACTGGTGTGTGGCTTCCATTCAGGACAAGAGACAGGGAACATCCACAGGCATAGGAGATGCAGCGTTTATTTATCTTGTCCCACCTATCCCTGGTAAAGCCCCACTGGCTCAGCATTCACCAAACTGTTGGGTTTGGGTCCCACCACACTAGACTGAGTAGGCTGAAACACTTGTCCCTCCCCTTGGTCTCTTTGGCACATTTCCTGGGCCCAGGCTCTCTGTCTGTTACCCCTTCACAAGAAGAAGACTCCAGAGGCCCCAGAACCAGTGCTGACCCGCAGACTACCTTGTAGATTTGAGTGTGTAGTAAATTGGTTTGGTTTGATTGATTGATTGATTGATTGATTGATTGATTGATTGATCGAGGAGACGACAAATGGGCAAGCTCAGCCGGTTTATTAAGCAAGGATTTGCTGTCTAGGATTAATCAGCCCAAGCAGAAAAGCAGTTCTTTACCAATCCGGTGTCAAGCACCCTTCAGCTCACCCTGACCTGAGTTGATTTTCAATCTCTAGTCTTTAATGCCCCCTTGTTTATCTCATTCCACACTTTGGCTATGTCTACACTTGTTAATTTAAGTCGACTTAGCATGTGTACACTCAAAAATTAAGTTGACTTAAAGAGGACCCTGCCAAATCGACTTACAGCGTCCACACTGGACGCCTAAGTCAATTTCTAGGGGCTAGGTGGACCTGGGACTGGTCCACGGTGGCAGGGGGGGAACCCCTTGCCAAGGGCCAGGGGGATCAGCATTTGCCCCATTGTACCTGGGTACAATGGGGGCTGAGCAGGACAGGGACACTGGCAGGGCATAGGAGTGGGCTGGGCAGGACTCTGTCCTGCCCTGTGGGGGGGCACACCAGGCTCTGCCTGTGCCAGCCACCCTGGCAGGGAGGTCAGTGGGGGAGCCCTGAAGCCCTTAAAGTCGACTTAAAGTCGACTTAGGGCTAATCTGCATCCACACTAGCTAAGTCAACTTAATAAAGTCAACTTAGCCAGTAAAGTCGACTTTAAATGAGGTTTTATAAAGTCGACTTTATTTTTCCTTAAATCGACTTAAGCTGCTGCTTAATTAAGTCAACTTAATTTCTAAGTGTAGACGCACCCTTTGTGCTTTGCTGCATACCACCCAGTCATTATCAAATATCATGTTCCATTATGACGACATTTCCATCATAACAACTTTAACCTACTTAGCAATAAAGCTTAGGGTGCATTCAAACAAATCGGTAACTCACCATTGTATTTTGTCCTCTGTGATTTGGAACATTTAATACATTGTCCACTCTTATGCTAATATCATATTGCAGTTCTGCACCTGCAAGGTGAATAGTGTTTCGTGTAACCATTTCCATCCTAAATGCCTTGGCTTGTGGTTTTGGTTATAACTCTCTAACTTATTATTCACATAAAGCACAGAAACAACCTTAAGCAGCTGTAAAAATAGGTTACGCATGCTCTTAAACATATTTCCACTCAACAAGCAGTCTAATTTCTCTCCACTAATAATTTTAAATTCTCTCTCTTCTCAATACTTTTTGCAACACTTCATGGGACTTCAGCCAATATATTAAGAGCCCCTAGGCATAACCAGAAAGAATGCTTAGAGCTTTTTGGTCTGTGTGCTATTATTATCCTTTCTCAGACTTCCAACCTTACAAGTACTCTGGAGTTACAATTCAATTCTTCAGGGACAACTAATAATGGAAGCGAACAGACATACAGACTTTGCTAAGGGTTCCCAAAACCAACCACTCTTTATTTTTACCTAGCATAAGATATATACAGATCTAAACAAAACAATAACACCCCTATGCACATTTGCCTGCCTCACCTTCCTCACCACTCTGGAGCATGCTTTAGGCTCAGGGCAGAGTCCTCTACATGTGTTCCAGGTCCTCCTCTGGTAAATGGCTTCTTCTCCAAATCAGGGAGACTCTCTCTCCTACGCAATCAGCTCCTTCCACTCTCTTTTATTAAAAAAAAAAAAAAAAGTCTGTGTGAAATCCTCTGTTTTATAATCTCCTGACCCCTTTGTCAAGTGACTCTTGATCAGCCTCAGCAGCTGATCAAAGCCCTCCTGGGGAGATCTGTTGGTTTGTTACCTCCTCCTGTGGAGCTCTGAATTGAAATTGCTGTGTCCTGGGCAGAAGCCATCTGTGTGCCAAGGGTACTGTGTTTGAATAGATGATCATCAAAATTAAACAGCCTTCCACTGGTAGCATGGGACCAGCAGCCCTTGGAATTTTAGTTTGAGGTGGAGAAGACAGTAGAGAGGCACAGAGCAGCCTTACAACCAAAATGGAGTTCATAGCTTAATAAACATACACTCAGAAAGCTCATCATCATCCATAGAACGGATAAACTATAAACGGATTCCCCAAGTCATCACACATGGTAACTACAGTATGAATACAGATGAAAAAGGATTAAGAGAGACTCACACTGGGCACTTATCACAGACATTAGTGGGCACAGGTTCCCAGCATTATCAGTAGTTGAATTTTAACTTACTAATTATTTTACAGTAATTTTGGATTATTTCCACTGGGGTAGAGGTGAAAGGTTCAAATACCAGCTGGGCTCAGCAAGAGTTCAGAGCTGCATGGAACAATTCACTGCATTCCACACAAATGCCTCTGCACAGGGGAGCTGGCTGTGGAATGATTCACACAGGGATAATCCTGCATTGCTGTTGTTGTTATTTCTACCACCACCATTTCTCCTGACCTATGCATTTTACTCAGTATATTTACAGGGACAGTCGTGAAGCTGCAAGGAGTCCCTGACAATAGTTCTTTACAGAGGAGACAACAACATTCACTAGGTCACACCAGGAGAAACTTGCCACCAAAACAGAAATTATTTGTCAGTGACATTTCTAGAACTAAGTGAATAGACCATTATGGACCTCTCAATTGCTCGCATTCAAATCAATGGGATATTCCCCACTGGTTCCAAATGGAATGAACCTGGCCCCATGTGACCCAACGGTGTTCTTTACAGCTACACAGAATCCTGGGGATCCATTCTAGGAAATGATCCTGCTCTGGGAGAGGAGGAATTTAGTGAGAGACATCATAGGTCTCTTCCACCTCTAATTTCTTTGATATATGAAACTCTCCAGACCTTTAGGCTATGTCTACACTTACCAAAGTTAGTTCAAATTAGTTAATTCGAACTAACTAATTCAAACTAATTTTAGTTAGTTTGAATTAACTTAATTCGAACTAGCATGGCCCCACTGGAATTTTAGTTCGAACTAAGCAAGTGCCATGCATGACACTTGCTTAGTTTCAATTGGTCAATTGCATTAAGTTCAATGGGCCGGTTAGTTTGAACTAAGCAGTTAGTTCAAACTAACATGGCCACATTGACTTAATTTGAACTAACTAGTTTGAATTAAGCATTAGTTCGAAAGGTATAATCAAATTTATTAGTTTGAATTAAGGAAGCCTTTAATTTGACCTAATGAAAGCCTAGTGTGGCCAAGGCTCAAGTTAGTTTAAATTAAGATTCCTTAATTCGAACTAACTTGTCAGTGTAGACATAGCCTTAGAGACCTATTCCTGATCCCTTTCAAGTCAGTGGAACTTTTCCCATTAATTACAAAGAGAATAGCAGCAACCCACATGTGACCCATTTGTGTTCCTTACAACTACAGAGAACTCTGGGGATCCACTCTAATGAAGAAGTGTGCTTAGGGTGGGCGGGGGGGGATTTAGTGTGTGGCCTACAGAGTCTTTTCTATCTCTATGTCCTTGGATTTTGTGATCTAGGGAAATTTCCATCCCAGATCTGGGTCTCCCAGGCTGGGTGCTGTATGGATTTAATTGGCTGTCTCCATTTGGTATGCTCTGTGGATCTCTCCATCCCCTCTGGGATCTGCCTTCTCTACAAAGATTCTTTAGTGCACAAACTTGATGCATCCCCTGAGTCGCCACTTCTTGTAGTCCTCAGTTAGGAAGTAGACAACTGGCTGGATGCCGTTGTTTGTTGCCAGAATGAGAGATATCACATTTGAATCATAAACACTGCAATAAAAGAAAAAATGTGGACACTGAGGGGGCCAGCACAGAGGAGGAAGAAGAGGCTAATGAGTAGGATAACAGCAGACAACTATCCTGATGTACATCGCTGTGAGCAACATCATACACAGAATAACAGTGTCATCTGAATAGAACCATGGGGGAGAAAATATCAGGAAATTCAAAATACTGATGGCTACATGGGATATGACACAGATTTAAGTTGCAAAATAAGCATGTAAAAGAGCCACTGGTCCTGAGAGCAGGGAGGAAAGAGCACAGAGCTGGGCACATATTATGGCCAACAATCAGTGCTAGATGGGGTAAAGGATGGGCAGACACCTCTCAGTGCTGATGGCTGTCAGGAGATACAGGCTGGTGGTTCTGCATGAGAAGGGAACAGGCACACAAAACAGAAAACTCAAGGAAATAAAACTGGCATTCCAACAAAATAGATATTCTACCATTAAAGTTACAGAATGGGTATGTGAGCAGAGGAGGAAGCAAGTGTCGACGATGGGAAGGTTGAGGATGAAGATGGGAAATAGGTACTTCTTATCATGGAAGTTAAAGGACAATCCCATTGTCCCAAAGAGACAGATGAGCAGTATGAGGCTGTAGCTGGTCACTAGAGGTGCATTGTTCATTGACAACCCAGTCTCATTATATTATAAGTTTATAATCCAAGCCAAACTCTGTAGGGGGCAGCGGACATTGAACTCAGCTCAGTCAACATGAAACCTCTGCTACAGGCTGCTGGTCTCTCCCTCTCCCTCTCTCACACACACCTAAGAGGAGAGAGGAGAAAAAGTGACTCTGACACCATCCCCCCCTGCTCCCCAGTGCTGTGTTTCACTGATTGTTCCAGACCCTCCCCAGCCTCATGGCCTCATACGACCAGATCCCAATGAGAGGGAGTGAGAAACCTACAGAGAGATAATGACTATGGGGGATGCTAGGAAGAGACAGAAAGACAGATGAGTGGGGACCAGCCTGGAGAGACAGAGAAGAGCAGAACTAAAAAGAGAGAGACAGACAGACAGAGAAAAGGGGAGAGAGAAACAGAAATGAGAAGGGCTGTTGGCCATGTATGGACGGGGAACAGCACTGGGGATGTGAGAGCAAGAGTGAAAACACAGCTAGTGATCGGTGGCAAAGAGCACAGAATCCATGCAGCAGTCTCTTATCTTCCTTCCTCCAGCAGAGTGAAGCCTGAACTGAGTGTCTACAGGAGCTGGATTGGAAGGATCCACTTCAGAATCTGTGTCATTTTGTCACTAACTGTGATTTTCCCTGTATGATCACCACAGGAAAGTTTTCTAAGTCATAATCTGTGAGCCAGATGCAGAGAATTCCCCTGCCAGTTCCTGTGTGAAACAAACAAGGAGTCCTGTGGCACCTTTAAAGACTAACCAATTTATGTATTTATTTAGTTACTTATTTAGTTTTATTTAGTTCCTGTGTGGTGTTCAATATCTTGAGCCTCTCAGGGAGAATCTTCCCCGCACAGACCAGGGCAGGATACAGTGATCACAGGATCAGGTCTCATGAGCACTTGGCAGTTTGATAATAGCAAGCTACAAATGGAGGGCAGATGGCCTCCAGAGATTAAGTCTCATGGGACAGATATGATACAAAGCGACACCCATTGTTTAACGGCTCACAGTGTATGTCGGCTGTAACCTGACTCTGTTAATTAGCATAGAACTGAGCGGTATCTTAATAATTAAATTTTTTTTCCAATTAACTCATTTCTGTGACAATTCCTCTATGTGGCACCATATTGACTCCTCCATGGGTCACCAGCAGGGCTGGAATCTTTAGACCCACGGTACACTCCTCTCCCCTGCTGCTGCAGATAGCAGTAGGTTGTCACCCTCTTCATGGACCAGCAGTATGGGGGCCTGAGACATGCCCTCTGCCAGCATGGTCCAGTGCTATTGACCAAAAGAGAGGAAAGAGACTCATCGATGCCATTCCAGGCTCTGGAGAAGAGTGCATTAGTGGGGTTGACTCTGTTGCCTCTATTCTCTCTCCATTTTACATTTCCCAGGTTCTCGCTCCCCCAGGCTCTTTGTATCACTCCCTACTTCCCACCAATCTCAGCCTTGCCCAACATAAGTATGTAATCCTTTTATTCCATCCTGCTCAGCAGCCTGTATTATTCTCTTTGCCCACCCAGTCCAGTCTCCCTGCTCCAGGCTGCTTGTCCCAATTTAATCGCATGCCCCACACCTTCTACATCTAGTTCTTGTCTCTCCTTCATCTCAGTCCAGCTCCTTCCTCCTCCTCCTTGCTGCGTACATGCTAGCTAAGGGGGACCATTGAAAATTCAAGTGAGACAGTCTTCCTGCTCTGAGTCCTGGAGCCCAGCATGGCAGCAGCTGGGAGGAACCATTGCAAGGAAAACCCTTCTTGGTCCCTGCCAGTTCCGGGTTTGAGCATGTTCAGTCACTCGAGATGGTGGGTACACATGCAATCTGGTTATGCTCAGGAGCTGGGAGGAGATGGAACATTTGCAAACTGAGATGTTTAGAGGTTCATAACTTGGCTGAATGTGGAAGATTTTTCATGGAAACACCAAAAGGCACATCCCTGACACCCCCGGCCAAATGTCACATCACTGTTTCAAAGCATGACGGTGTTAGCCCATCACAGATATGGGACCAGACAACCCAGCTGCCCTCCCCACAGGAACAGTGCTGACCCTCCAGTAGCTTAGCTATACCTTTTCTCAGCCCTCCAAACTGTGAGCACATGAATTTCCTAGGTCACCTCTTCAGGAGGTCATGACAATGAAGCAAACAGACACATAGACTTTGCAAAGGATTTTCAAATCAATCACTCTTTACTGCAGCTACTGCAAAAAATATACATAGGTAGCCAAAGCAATAAGGCATCTAGGCACATTTCCCTGCATCAGTTCCCTCAACAGGCTGGTGCATTCTTTGGTTGAAGATCAGAGTCCTTTTGCGGTCCCAGGTTCTCAATCCTGCACATTGGTTCTCTTCTGAATCAGATAATCTCTCTCTTCTGCAGACAGTGCCTTCATCTCTCTTGTCTGTAAAAGGGCCAGTGATCGATCTTCTTTTTTGCAGTCTCCCAACCCCTTTGCTACTTCAACCCCCGCAGTCTCATTAGATGAGCAGAGTCTCACCAGGTCATGTATGGCTTTGTTACCTCCCCACCAAATTCAGGCTTGAAAAATGGGTGTGCCCTAGGCAGCAACCATCACAGTGTCTAGGGGTTTCCATTTGAATGATGATCACCAAAGTTAAATGACTTTCTGGAGTACCCCTGGTCTACCAAGCCTTGGATGGAATCCAAGATGGAGCTACAAAGGCAACAGGAAGGCAAATAAAACAGCTTTATTGTCCAAATGAGGTTTGCAGCTTGATACAGATACATACAGAGAATTAATCTCACAACAAATTCATAAACTGTAAAGACACTCCCCACATTATCACACATGCTCCAAATTGTCAATGCCAGGGTGAAAACAGAGGAACAGCAATGCCAGACCCTCACCATGGCCACTTTGGCACACAACATTAGCAGATGAGTTGAAGTTGGATTAGTCAATAGTGAGTTTGTACCATTTCCATGGAAATAAAAGTGAATGATTCCAAGAGAAACTGGGACCAGCAAGTGTCCAGGACTGCATGGAAGATCTCCTGACTTTGTGTGAGTGTCACTGCACAGGGGAGCTGGCTGCAGAACGATTTACTCAGAGGTTGTCTGCCATAAGTGATACCATCATTTCCCCACCACTATCATAATTTTTACCGGCTATCGAATTTTTACTCATCCTATTTACAGGGAAAGTGAGCCAGCTATGACGAGTCCCAGACAATAATTCTGATTTCAGTGGGGGCAGGATTATGCCCTATATGACACACTGCTGTTCTTTATAACTTCTCGGAACCACTGTGGGGAAGAAACTGGCTCTAGCTGGGAAGGAATTTAACAAGTGACCTGTAAGGTCTTTTCCATCTCTTTGACTCTGGGATCTAGTGAACTCTCTATCTCCACAACAGGGGCTCTCCGACTGGGTGGTGTAGGAATTTAAAAGTCTGTCTCCACTGGGTCTACTGTGGTGGTCTCTCCGTGTTCTCTGGAATCTACCCTCTCCTGAAAAATTCTCTGGAGTGCGCCCTTGACAGTGCCTCTGAATCGCTGCTTCCTGTAACTTCCAACTAGAAAGTAAATGAATGGGTTGATGCTGCTGTTTACAGAGGCCAGTATATCAAATATATCATCGTTATAGTTTACTTTATAGTAAACTAGGAAGATGTGGGTACTCATAGGGACAGCAAAGATGAGGAAGGAGAGGACAGTGAGCAGGATAACAAGGTAGAGCTTCCCTGGCTGACGTTGCTGTGAGCTACAACGGACTTTGATGAGCAGGGTCAGATTGGACAGAACCATGACGGGAGTGAATATCAGGACATTCAGAACGCTCAAGGATAGCAAAGATATGGAACATATTTCACCACTAAGAATAACACAAAAGCAAACCACTGAGACAGAGAGCAGTATGGAGAGACTCCAGAGCAAGGCACACACAATGGCAGACAAGTGTCTTGGCCGGCGGCATCGGTGCCAGATGGGGTAGAAAACAGACAGACACCTCTCAGTGCTGATGGCTGTCAGGAGATACAGGCTGTTGTTGTACGTCACCACAACCAGGAAGTTAAATAGGAGCAATATGAAAATAAAAGAATCGAGCACACAATATGAATATTTCACCATATGAGTTATGATATAAATAACTGCGCAGAAGAGGAAGCAAGCATCAGTGATGGCCAGATTGTGGATGTAGACAGTGAAGGGGCTCCTCTTAATGTGGAAGCCAAGGAACCAGAGGACAATCCCGTTCCCCACCAGCCCAAACAGACAGATGGGTAGCATGAAGCTGTAGACGATTACTGGAGGTTCATCATATAGTTGGCAGCCAGTCTCATTATATTCATCTTTGTAATACAGGCCAAACTCAGTTGGGGTCAGGGACGTCGTGCTCAGCTTGGCCATCATTAAACTTCTCATGCGAGATGCTGGTCTCTCTCTCTCCCTCACACACACCCGACAGCAAACAGAGGAGAATCAGTGACTTGGACACTTCCAGAGCTGTGTTTCATTGATAGTTCCAAATTCTCGCCAACCTCATGACCTGGAAAAGCCAGAATCCAGTGAGTGGAAGTGAGAAATCTACAGAAAGATAATGGCTTTTCAGGTACTGGGGACAGCAAGAGACCTGCAGAAAAGCTGATGGGTGGGAAACATCCTTGACAGACAGCAAGTGTCAGAGACAGAGTTAAACATTAGGGGTGAACCTGACAGACAGAAAGGAGAGTGGAACAGAAATGGGGATGGAATGTTGGCCACGTATGGACATGAAACAGCACTGGGGATGGAGTGGGAGAAGTGGATAGTGGGAAAGAGAAAGAATAAACACATATAATAAATGGTGGCAAAGAGCACCAAATCCATTCAGCGGTCCCTTACCGTCCTCCCTCTCTGGGCCTGAACCAAGTGTTTACAGGAGCCAGGCTGCTTCCAGACCCACTTCCAAATCTCAGTGTCTCATGGTCACTAATTGCAGTTCCCCAGATTTGATCTTTGTAGGAAATATTTCCAAGTATTAATCTGTTATCAAGAGTTGGAGAATTCTCCAGCCAGTTCCTCTGGAGCATCTGACACCGAAAGCCTTCCAAATATAGAGAGACAAAGGTCCTCCACCCCTGCTGGGAGGGACATCAAGATCACAGCATCAGGAGGTCTCAGGAACACTGGGTGGTTTGATAACATCGGGCAGTGACAGGGCTACTGCTCTCCGCAGTGGAAAGGAAATGGCTGGCCCAAGATTAAACTGCCCAAGATAGATGTTGGAGAAAGTTACTTCTGTGGTGTAGAGAAATCTCTATTCTTTTTTTGTTGATAAATAAGGTTTTTATCCCAATCAATTTTTTTTGCAATTAAAAAGGTCCAATTCTCTTAAAACCTTTAGTCTCCTGTGTCAGGGGACACTCTGGCCATTTTCCCCATGTGAGCACCAATCCTGGACTGGTGACTGCCTTGCAAAGGCAACCGCCTAACTGTTAAGCTAGTTGTTCTGGCCTGGGACCAGTCTTTTGCCTAGACTAGTGACTAGCTTTCCAATGATTGGCTACTTAGAGTCAAGCTGGGAGGAACGGTAGACACTCTGGAGGGCAGGGACAGGATCCAGGGAGACTTAGACTAATTGGAACACTGGGCCGAAAGAAACCTCATGAGGTTCAACAAGGACAAGTGCAAAGTCCTGCACTTAGGTTGGAAAAATCCCATGCACTGCTACAGGGTGGGGACCAATCGGCTAAGTAGCAGTGCTGTAGAAAAGGACCTGGGGGTTATGGTGGACAGTAAGCTGGATATGAGCCAACGGTGTGCCCTTGTTGCCAAAAAGGCCAATGGCATATTAGGCTGCATCAGTAGGAGTGTTGCCAGCAGATCGAGGGATGTGATAATTCCCCTCTATTTGATGAGAGACTGAAAGAACTAGGCTTATTTAGTCTAGAGAAGAGAAGACTGAGGGGGGATTTGATAGCAACCTTCAACTACTTGAAGGGTTGCTCCAAAGAGGAGGGAGCTAGGCTGTTCTCAGTGGTAACAGAGGACAGAACAAGGAGCAATGGTTTCAAATTACGGCTGGGGAGGTCGAGGTTGGATATTAAGAAAAATTTTCCCACTAGGAGGATGGTGAAACATTGGAATGGGTTACCTAGGGAGGTGGTGGAATCTCCGTCTTTGGAGATATTTAAGGTCTGGTTAGACAAAACTCTGGCTGGGATGATTTAGTGGGAGTGGTCCTGCTTTTAGCAGGGGGTTGGACTAGATGACCTCATGAGGTCCCTTCCAGCCCTATGATTCTATGATTCTAACTACTCTGTATTGCTCTTCTTTTGTCACCAGACTTTGGCTGTTTTTGACCCAATGTGGAGACAAACTGCTCATAGAGAAGGCAAAAGGTTACTTGTTCAGAATGGATGTTGCAGCCTGACATGGACACAGGGTCTTCATAAGCTAACACAGAATTAATCAGTTATACAGCCTTCTTCCCAGTTCATCACTGTTAAAGATTTGCAAGACCGATGAATCTGAAACAGCTCCAGAACAGCCCCTGATGCCCAGAAGGAATCAACTTCAGAGTGCTAAGCATCCTCGAGGGTTGTACTGTCTCTCTGGAGTAAGCTGCCCTCCTGCGACCAAGCTTCAGAGTTTTCAGGCCAGCCAGGTGCTCTTGAACAGCTCTGGAACAGTCTCTGGACAATCAGTCTAGGCTTTGATGTGACTGGGAAGTCCAGTTGTTGAAAGTGATCCCGGTAACACTCAAAACCAAGCACTGCATTGCAAGAGCCATACATGAAGAACTCAACTCTATAAAAATGCTACAGCAGTAGCTCTCACAGCATAGAACTAAGGATGTGTGATGAGGAATTGCAAACTCCACCATGTCTATGCTGGGCTTGTCACCTCATCTTAAAATTCGAATGCGCTTAAGCAGAATCTAGATTCTGGGAGTAAAAATCATTCTTATGGCAGGCCCTGACACCTGTTACTTGGCGTAAGCCACATGCAGCACTAGTTATTAATATAAAAATAACTAAAGACAAACCATGTTGGCAGTTATGGAAATTTATTTTAGATGCAAGTGACTGCTGCTGCTGCTGCTGCCAGATACCTGGCATCTGTTAGCTTGCTCCTGTGCATCAATGTTTAAAGCAACTGACGTGACTGAGGCTATCTTGTGTATCGAGTTCTACAGCATGTGATTCAGTTTAGAATGGCATTTATATTTGTTGAGATTTAGGATGGAGAATAGTTGTTCACATATCTACGAGCTCACAAACATGGAAAGACTTCTCAAGGCAAAGGACTTCAGTTTGGGATAATATGATTCCAGATATTGATAAACCGTGGGACTCCCAATGTCATAAAACTTGCCCTTCCGTGGAGGGTTGTCAGATAGTTCAATAAAATCCATTTGGAACTCCCCTGGTACAGGATGCACATTGACAGCAAATGGTGTGCAGAAAATTGCAAAGTCTCTTTCACAGTTTCTGAAGTCAGAGAAGCATGCTTGAAAAGATTTTCTCAGTATAGCATACTGAGTCCCAACAGTGCCAGATACCGATTCAAGGCGGGAAAATATGTCACAATATGCTGCTTCTCCCACAGTTGAAGTTTAATTTCAAAGGCATGAATGGTATCAGAATATTCTACCCCTACTTCATTGCACCCCGGCATTCCTGTGTTGAGCGAGTTCAAGTGCTATTTAATATCTGCTGTGAAAGCAATATCTTGAAGCTATTCATTGTCCTGTAACTCAGTGACACCTCTCCCCATTCTGATCTGTGGAAAGTTGGAGCTCATCACACAATTTGCAAAAGTGCTTCAATACAACTGCCTGACTTAGTCAATGACTTCAGTGTGATAATACTAGTCCACCAGGAATCTCCTGGTCTTTCAAAATCTGGCTGAACTGTAAATGGTTGAGACTTGAAGCTCGAATAAAATATTCAGCTCACCCATCACATGATTCATTTTCAGTGTTTTACTACAGAGTTTCTTGATGTGAAATGCAGCGAAAGCTGTTGGTTATGATGAATAGTTTGCAATTTGCCCTTCAATTTTGTCACAACTGCATCTCTTTTGCCCATCACTGAGGTTGCCCTGTCTGTGGCTGGATTCACAGCTCTTGTCTAGTCCCCATCCAGTTTGTTCAGAGCTTCCACTACAATGCTAGAGAGGTGCTCTTATTGGGTCTTTCACTGGCACCAATTCTACAAGCTTCTCTGTTGCATTTATTCTCATCAACCGCACAGATAAACCTGGCTAGCTGAGACATGTCATTGGCACCTGTGCTTTCATCAATTGCAACTGAAAAAGCAGCAATGGCCTTTGCTTTGTCTCAGAGCTAACAGTTTAAATTCTAAGCTAAGTAACTGACGTGCTAAGCAACTGTGTTTCTAGAGTGACTCAATTGCAAAAGCTTGCTGCATATCTGGGCGCATTATTTCTGTGACTTGTAGCTTACGGCTTCTAAAATATTCTTTCAGAAAGTGGTTTACATGGTAGATGACACAACTGTTTCATGGGTAGTGATATGGCTCACCTTTAAAGCAGCATCATTTTTGGGCTAAACATTAGCGAACAGCTATTGCTGCTTTTATAGTGCCTGTGCTAATTGACACTATTTTCAGGTATCTTTCCTCTGTATTTAATGTATATCTTGCTGGGGTTTGTGTTACAGGGTCTTTGAATGCTGTATTCTTTTAGCACAGCTACAGGCAGGGGTTAAAGTAAGGGGGAACGCACCGGAACGCAGTTCCGGGGCCCCTAAAAACAGAAAAATCCGGCAGAACACACATTCTGCCCTACCCTGCTGCTGGCAGGTCCTACACCCCACTGTTGTTAATCACAATACTTATTGTGTTATGCAGTGTTTGCTAGTTTGTGACAATAATTGCTATAGACATCAATACCATATAAAAATATAAATATTTTTATGGAGCGATAACCGATGCATGTGGTACTGAAAAGTGGTTGCAAATACCTACCTGGGCTGGAACCCGCACATACATGAAGGGGGCCCAGAGATTTAGGAGAGTTCCGGGGCCCGTCAAATTATACTTTAATCACTGTCTACAGGTTACTGACATATCAATCAAGCAATCCCACCAAATAAGACAAAATTCTCCATTTCCCTTTATAAACACACAATACTCTTGATCTACCATTCTAGTCTTGGATAAAGACAGGATGGGCATTGGGCACAAGCTGGGAAAAAAAAGATATATAAATGGACAAGGCAGATGAGGTCATATCTTTCATTGGACCAACTTCTGTTGGCGAAAAGCTTTCGAGCTATACAGAGCTATCTTTGCTCTGGGCTCTCTTCATCCTGCTCACTAGACCAGGGCCATTTTTTCTGTGTTGCTGCAAATGAAAAAAACATGTCACAACACTCAAATTCATCCATGTTCTGAATGTCTTTATCTTTGCTCTCCTCATGATTCTGTGCAACCTGACCTTCTCCATCAAGGTCTAAAGTAGAGCTCTGCAACCTCAGCCAGAGAAGCTCTACACGTTATCCAGCTCACGTTCTCTTCTGCCTCCTTTGTGCTGTTCCCCTGAGTGTCTCCAAACCTTCCTCATTAATTATGATATCTATATATCTCATTGCGGCAAGATATATCACATGCTGGCCTCTGTAAACAGCAACATCAACCCACCTATTTGCTCTCTAGTTGGAGGATACAGGAAACAGCAATTCACGAGCTCTATCAAGGTCCAGAGGGTCTTGGAAGAGAAGAAATCTCACGAAGGATGGAGACACTAACAAACCAGACCAATGGAGATCAACACATAAATTCCTAAATCACCCAACCTGAGAGACCTGTTCTGGGGAAGGAGATTTCCCTAGATCACAGAATCAAGAATAGATATTGGAAAAATTTGACCCTCCCCTGTTCTCTATTTCTCTGAACCCAAAAGCATCTCTTTACATCATCTATCTCAGACAATTTAATCTTAGGCCAGCAGTCATTTCCTTTATACTGAGGACACCACAAGGCATATCTCTGCCCGATGTTATCAGACCTCACAGTGTTGAAGAGACCTTTTATTCTTCTGGCTCAACTGCTGCATAGTCTCTTTATTCCCTCCCTTAGCATCCTGTATTACTCTCCTTAACCACCCAGTCCCAGTCCACCCAGTCCAGTGTTCTTGTCCCAATGTAAGCCCTTTACCAAAACACCTCCTAGGTGTAGCTCGTCCCTTCTTCATCTCAGTCTGGCTCCCTCCTCCTCCTCGCTGCCTATGTGCCAGCTAAGAGGAAGCATTGACAACTCAAGTGAGACGGTCTCCCTGCTCTTAGTTCTGGGGCCCAGCACTGCAGCACCTGGAAGGAACCATTGCAAGGAAAGCCCTGTTTGGTCCCTGGCAGTCGTGGGTTGGAGCATGCTCACTCTGGACCCTTGTTTTCTCACATGATCATCAGTCTTTCTAGGCTGAAGCAGTTCCCTTGCTTTGACCTCTCTTGCACATTTGCTGGGCTCAGGCTATCGTTCTTTTAGCCCATCACAGAAATAGGACCAGATGACACAACTCCCCCATCCACAGGACCAGTGCTGACATTCCAATAGCTTACACACACCCTTTCCCAGACCTCCAAACTGTGACACTCAGGTTTACAGGTCACCTCTTCAGGGGGACATGACAGAAGCAAACAGAAACATGGGCTTTGCAAAAGATTCTCAAATCAACCATTATTTACTGCAGCTAGTGCAAGAAATATAAATATGTAGATAAAGCAATCAGACATCTAGGTCTATTTCCCTGCCTCAGTTTCCTCACCATGCTTGTGTATTCTTCGGCTGAAGATCACAGCCCTTTGAGGGTTCCAGGTCCTCAATCCTGCACATAGGTTCTCTTCTGATTCAAATGATCTCTCTCTCTTCTGCAGTCAGTGTCTTCTTCTCTCAGTCTGTAAAATGGCCAGTGATGGACCCTCTCTTTTACAATCTCTCATCTCCTCTGCTGGGTGAACCCCAGCAATCTCAGCAGGTGCTCAGAGTCCCTCTTCAGGTCATCTGTTGCTTAGTTACCTCCCACCGAATTCAAACTTAAAAAATGGGTGTGTCTTGGGCAGCAGCCATTGCCGTGTGTTATGTATTAGGATTAAATAATGATCCAGAGACATAAACAGGCTTCAGAGTTCCCTATTAAGCTTTATTCAGCTTGTCTGGCAAGGACTGCCAGCAGACACACAGGTTTACCAGAGTACTTAATGACCCTCCCATTTATCACTATGGAAACTCCCAATGGCCCCAGTAACCTGAGACACCACATATTCCTCCCCCTTAAATGAAAATGCCCTCCCGCCTCTGAAAAATACACCTCCCCCCAAAGAAAAAATAAACATTAAACTGGTAGAGTGCCCCATCTCCAGGCAAACCCCCGATGTGTCCTTTCTTGCCACAGTGTCGACACAGGAGTTCCTTACACCAGCACTCTGATGCACGATGACCCATTTTTCCACACTGGTGACATTCCCACCTTCCCAGGGGCCGAGTGGTAGGTTCTTTGGATACCTTATGCATCCCTGTGTTTGCCCTGATTAGTTGCATCTCCTGTGTGGCCCATTCCATAGAGACTGCAATATCAATGGCTTTCTGCAAGATAAGCTGAGCTTCAGTTAGCAGGCGTTTTGTTGTGGTTTCACAGTGCAGGCCACACACGAGCCTGTCACGTAGCATTTCATCCAACATGTTCTTGAAATCGCAGTGTTCTGCCAGCTCCCTGAGAGTTGCTACGAATTGTGCAATGGATTCACCTTCACCTTGATTCCTATGACAGAACTGGTATCTCTCTGCTATTACCAATGGTTTTGGGGAAAAATGTGCTCCTAGATCTTCCACAAGATTCTCATACTATTTTGCCTCAGGTGTCTCCAGATAAAGCAAATTACATAGCAAATTATAGGTCTTAGCACCTATAATAGTCAAGAAAACAGGTACCTTCTTTTCCTCATGTATATCATTCGGTACCACAAAGTTCTGAAAGCACGCTATGTACAAGTTCCAACTGGAGGTGGAACAATCAAAATTTTCAGGAACACCAGTGAGCGAAGCCATGGTTGAAGCAGTGAGTGGAACTATGGTTCCCTCTTGTGGTTGTTTATCTCCCGTCTCTTAGCTTCCCCATACAATGGATCAGATTTCAACTCCAGTCAGCTCCATCCCCCTCAGGCACAAAGAACAGGCATGCAAACAGTGAGGAAAAAAAAAATTCATTCTTACGTAGGTCAGGATTTCCTGGGTTCACAAGATGTTCTCATCATCCCACCTTCGTTGTCAGTGTCATGTATTAGGATTAAATAATGATACAGAGACATAACAGGGTTTAGAGTTCCCTATTAGGCTTTATTCAGCATGTCTGGCAAGGACTGCCAGCAGACACACAGGTTTACCAGAGTACTTAACGACTCTCCCATTTATCACTATGGAAAATCCCAATGGCCCGAGTAACCTGAGACACAACATGGTGCTCAGGGTTTTTCCACTTGAATGGATGATCATCATAACCAGATGACCTTCTATTGTATCCCTGGCCTACAAACCTTTGGAATTTAGTCCACATGATGGAGCCACAAAGACAGTGGGAAGGCAAATAAAACAGTTTTATTGTCACAATGAAGTTTGCTGCTTGATACAGATACATGCAGAGAGTTCATCTCACAACATATTCATAAACTGTAAATACATTCCCTACAATGACACATAGTCCTCAAATCATTGATGCCAGGGTGAATACAGAGAAAGAGGATTTGCAGAGCAACACTAGGCAGTCACCATGGTCCTTTTTGAGCACAACCACAGTATATGAGTTGAAATTTAATTAGTCGACAGTTAGTTTGTACTATTTCCTTTGAAATAAAGGTGAATGATTCAAAGAGAAGCTGGGATCAGGAGGGTCTATAACTGTGAATCAATCCTCTGCTTTCTGTGGAAGTGTTGCTGCACAGGGGAGCTGGCTATGGAAAGATTTACTTAGAAATATTCTGACACTAGTTCTATCAGTTCCCATCCCTGCCTCCCACCTTTTCTCCTGGCCATTGAATTTTCATTAAGCATATTTAGAGGATGTTATGAAGAGTCCCTGACAATAATTCTAATTCTAATGGGAGAAGGATCGGGACCCGTGTGACCTACTGCTATTCTTTATGACTGCACAAAGCACTAGGGATCCAAATTAGGGAAAGACCCGTCCCTGAGTAGGGAGGAATTTAACAAGTGATCTGTAAGGTCTTTTCCATCTCCAAGGTTCTTTGATTTTGGAACCTAGTGAACTTTCCCTCCCCAGAACAGAATCTCCCTGGCTGGGTGGTCCAAGAATTTAAGTGGCTGTTTCCACTAAGTCTACTGTGGTGGACTTTCCATCTTTTCTGGGATCTATCTTCTCCTGAAAAATACTCTGGAGTGCACCCTTGACAGAAGCTCTGAATCGCTGCTTCCTGTAGTTTCCAACTAGAAAGTAAATGAATGGGTTGATGCTGCTATTTGCAGAGACCAGCATGTGAAATATCTCACCTGATTTGTGCTTGTTATAATAGAATAGGAAGATCTGGACACTCATAGGGACAGCGAAGATGAGGAAGGAGAGGACAGTGAACAGGATAACAATGTAGAGCTTCCATGGCTGATGTCGCTGTGAGCTATACTGGACTTTGATGAACAGAGTCAGATTGAACAGAACGATGATGGGAGTGAATATCAAGACATTTAGAACGCCCATAGGTAGGAAGGACAGATGTCATTTGCAAAATGAGCACACAGCACACAAAAGAGCCCTTGTTCCAAAGAGCAAGATGGAGAGAACCCAGAGTGTAAAAGGCTGTAGCAGGGGGGCTCCGATAATTGTTTTGGGGGCACTGATAATTGTTTTTGCTGTCTCTGTCTCTTTCTCAGCCTTGAGCTCTGGCTGTTCCTGGATTTGTTTTGTTTTTCTTATCTTTCTGTCTGAAAATGGTCTCCGTAAGCTCAAATTGTTGTTACCAGAGTGGAGTGAAGTGCATCTGGGGAGGAGAGCCTTTTTAACCTATCAGAAACTGTATTTGATTCCTGTAACATGAACTAAAGTCTAGAAGAGAAGTTGTTGCTATGTCACAGGTTGGAGATTTTCTTTGTTCTCTCCCCGTGAGCGCTCCCGTATTCTGCTGTCCGTAAAGGCTTGCTACTCACACTTAAGTGACTTGAGTTTTATTTTCCAGCGTCAGCTTTGACAATTTGGTGCCTTGACTCGGATCCAGCTCGCCTGTGCCTGCTGCCTGCTGCTCTTCTCCCTCCCTCGCCTCCACGCCGGTGTTCGGAAGGCGCCTGTGCTGCGGCTCGTTGATCGCAGACGAACAGCCGGGTGAGCAGACGACGGGGGGGGGGGGGGTGGCTGTGGACGCTGGAGAGCCTGGATGATGGACATATTTGTCTAAATGTGATTAATAAGACCAGGACCGGATTCCCTTTGGGAACCAAATGCCTTGGGCTTCGGCTATAGGACGCCTTGGGCTCCTCTGCCGGA
>ML686025.1:131996-171279 GCA_007922175.1 Pelusios castaneus | reverse complement strand
CTCCTCTGCCGGATTCCCTTTGGGAAGGGACCGAATGCCTTGGGCTTTGGATATAGGACGCCTTGGGTGCCTCTGTAAGGTACCTCTGAGTTTTCTGTTTAGTCCTTGGACTCTGTGAAATGGGGGGGGGAGTGCTGGAGTGATTGAGAGTGTGTTGTGAATGTGTGTCTGCCTGCTAATCCACTTGTAAACCCCGCCGCTGCCCAAGGCTGGCTGCAGATATCTTCAGCCGCACCCGGGCCCCCACAAGCTTCACGCTGTGAGTGGGAGTGTTCTGAACGCAAGGGGGGATTTTCTGCGTGTTCGTGCCTCAGCGGGCGTTGCTAAGCTGTAAATTTGAGTCTGCCTGTTGCTTGTTGTTTAAAGGGAATGGGGAAATGGGGGAGGGTGAGACAAAGATTTCTGCTCCCCCTGTAAGCACCGCAGGTTATTTTATGTTTGTTCATTATGGATCTGAGGCTTGTATCCTTTTACCTAAATGGAACCAGTATACAAAGGACAATCCTATGCTGCAGTTTCCCTTAGAGGTCAGCTTTGATAAGGACAAGATCTCATACTTGAAAGGGGCCTTAGAGACTTTAAAGTCTAAGTTACCTCAGAAAAACTGACAATTGTATTTTTTGTGGTATGATGAGTCAGTCAAGAGGGATAGGGACTCACTAATAAAGAGTTGGAAAGAAAATATGTCTAAATTAAAAGATGTTATAAAACTGCAGAGTCAGCTAAAGAAAGCTACCAACAGGAAAGTACAGGGTCTGTATCCACAGCTGCCTGTCACGCAGCCTGCAGGAAAGCAGATCGAGGGGGAGGAGGAGGGGAGAATTAGCCCAGATGTGCTAGATGCAGGGTGCCCTTTCCCACCACCTCTGCCACCTCCGGTGCCTCGTCCTGCTGCCTCTGCACTCCCACTTAAGCAACGAAGGTTACACCCACATAGTGCTGGTGCTCAATCCATGCCAGAGGCTGATTCTGTAATTCAGAAGGAGGAAAAAGCTCCAGAGGTTAGACCAGATAGCAGGAGAGACAAGCGGCCTAGTTCACCAAGGGCACACTGAAGCACAACATTTAGAGGATGGACTGTCATCTTATTTCCAGCCTAAACAACCTCTCCAGGGACAAAAGCAGGAAGTTAAGCAGGAGATTATACAGGCACCTTTACGAATGGTACCAGGACATAATGGTATGGAGTTGGTTCATGTCCCGTGGAGCCCCACAGACCTTAAAAATCTAGTGGCTGGGTTTCCAAATATTCGGGAGGACCCTGAGAAATTTAAAGAGCAACTTCAAATCACTGTGGAGTGTTATGATCCCAATCACGCTGATATGAATCACCTGCTCAGACTGATTTTGCCCTCTGAGCTTCATCAGCGACTAGTTACCAGGGCTCAGTGGCCGGCAACTGTCCCCGCAGTAATTGCAGATATGAGAACGCGCCAGCAGATACTAGTGGATTCCATCTTGGAGGTATGCCCGAGAAAGATAGATTGGGCTAAGATCAGTGCGTGTAAACAAAAGGAAGGGGAAAATCCAGCCAATTACATGGACCGCATGAAAAATACTTTCTCGAGATACTCTGGCATTCCTGATGCTATTACAAGCACCCCAGGGGCTGTAGCCTTTGCCTTTGTGCAAGGCCTATTGCCTGAGGTTCAAGACCTGTTAAAAAGTATTTGTGTGGGATGGCAAAAGGAAAACCTGGAGAAGGTGATTGAAGTCGCCACCCACTGCCAGGAAAATCAAAAGAAGAAGAAAAAAGCTCTTGAAACTCGCCTGATGATGGCTCAGCTGAAACAAGCAGAAGATGGCCCCAGATCTGGAATCTATGAAAGAGGAAGGGGCTGGAACAGAGGACCCTCGCGAGGAGGACAGACAAATCAAGGGATGATCAGAAATGATCTGTGTTATTACTGCAAGCAGCCTGAGCATTGGAAAGCACATTGCCCCAACAGACCTTTTAGTGCTCTGGGTCCAGAACAGCAGTTGGCATGGCCCCCTCCACCAGCAGCCTCTATCACCACAACCGATCAGCCAGCACTGCAGCCTGCAGCAGCTCAAGTTTTCTACAGTGACACTTACTGACAGAGCCTGGAGGCAACTTAGGTTTCATCAATTTCATTGCAAATCC
This sequence comes from Pelusios castaneus, assembly GCA_007922175.1. Taxonomy (NCBI): domain Eukaryota; kingdom Metazoa; phylum Chordata; order Testudines; family Pelomedusidae; genus Pelusios; species Pelusios castaneus. Next base: position 169,154 of record ML686025.1, on the reverse strand, counting down.
ACTACTATTGCCCCTCTCCTTATTGACACCGGGGCTACTTGATCTTCTTTCAGGGTACAGGGCTTTCTATCACTTCAACCTGCTGCAGCCACTGTAAGAGCTGTAGGGATAAGCAATCACATGGAGCAATACCCTGCTAAAGTCCAGATTGGTCCCCTGGAAGAACAGCATGCCTTCCCACTTAGCACCAGTAGTCCAGTGAATTTATTGGGAAGTGACCTATTCTGCAAGCTTGGTTGCATCATTTATTGCACCCCAACTGGTATTCACCTGGAAGTACCCGCACCCAAGGAGCCTGAAGTTTTGGTGATTCTTCGTGAGACAGACCTTGAACCAACTCACCCAGAAGCTGCAACGATGAGGCAAACTGAACTCCTGAAGGCAGTTCCACCCCAGCTATGGGCACAACATAAAAAAGAAGTGGGAAGAATCCTGAGTGCTACTCATGTAAGATTCAAGTTGACCCGACCAAGCGATTACCCAGGAAGCCACAGTACCCGCTCAACCCAGAGGTAGAAGAAGGAATTGCACCAGTAGTGGAAGCTCTTCTTCAGCAAGGGATTGACAGTCCCAACCAAAAGCCCATGCAACATACCCATCCTACTGGTTCATCCAAGTCCTGAGAGCTGAGAATGCCATTGTACTGACTTGTTGGTGAAACAATCTTCCTCTACAGTTTAGGAAACCTCCTAACTGTCAGGGTTCCTCATGCTGTGGCTATTTTACTGCTCAAGAACAAAACTCAGCATCTGTCATCCTCTCAAATTACCAGGTATGAAGCTGTGTTACTTTCCTCACTGCATACAAAAATAGAGAAGGGAAATATCCTTAACCAGGTGTGACCAGGGCCTCCTGGGATACCCTCCTGGATGTGCAAAAATCAGGGCAAGCTGCAAAACCGGAAGCCAAACTCCCCACACACTGATGGGTGGTACTTAAACCAGTCTCCCTATCAGTCACAACCTGGCTTCTGGTTCCCCACACTGGGTACCAAGAAGTCTGCCCAAAATGGAAACAGGTCCCTTTATTGCACTCCAGCTCCTCCGGCTCCCACCTAGCCACACGGTCCCTAAAGATATAGGTTCTTCTCACCCCAAAGGGCCAGCCACAGCACACAGGACAATATAGGTTTGGATCTTACCCAAAATGCCACACTGATAGCCAATCCTTTAGCAACTACAACTAAAGGTTTAATATAAGAAGAAAAGAAGCAAAATATGAGAGATGTTAAAGGGTCAAAGCAAATCACATACATACAAATGATTTAAAGTTCATGAAAAGCAGTTTGCAGGCTTATTCCTCTGGAGTTTGCAGGCTTGTTCCTCTGGTAAACACCCAGCCTCAGGGTAGGCCTCAATCCTTTGTTCAGTCTCAGAGGAATAGTTCCAGAGATGGGTGTTGGCTGTAGACTGGGGACTTGAGAGCAAGATGGAGTTGGGGCTGCTGCCTTTTATCACCTCTGGCCTTCTCCATGCTGTGTGCAGTTCTCTCCAATCAAACAGGAGTTGAGTCACATGTTCAAGTTCTAGTGGCTCAACAGGTTTTCTTCTTCGGCCCATTATACTGGGGAGATTCCTTAATGGGCCATTAAGGGGACAATGGCTTGGTAGACATTCAGTCTGGAGAGTTTCCCCAGAGTCACACAAGTTAAAGTATAGATAAAACAACCATATTCCTAACTTCCAATACAAATACAATTCCTACACATAAAATATATAATCATTCCCAACAAATTACTACCTTTCTATTAATATGAAACATGGCATAGTTCTTATGGATTATAACAATTATGAGATATTAATACAACATATCATAAATGGTTCCCTAACTCCGGACAGCGTCACACCAGGCTACCCTAATACCTAGGATCGAAGACAATGAAGATCACTCTTGCAAAGAAGTCAACAGTTTAAAAGGCCTAAACTAATCTGCAGGACGTGCCCCTGGCCAATATAGACGCAGAGTACTAAACCGATGGCACCTGTCAACAAGATGAAAAAGAAAATTGGTTGCAGGCTATGCATTTGCACCCTATACGAGGTGGTGGAAAGTGATTTAATAGACAATGAGAAATCCGCTTAAATCACTGAACTCATTGCTTTAGAAAGAACCAGCAGGTTAGCTAAGAAAAAGGAAGTAAATGTCTATTCTGATCCTAGATATGCCTTTGGGTAGTGCAAGATTTTAAATAGCTGTGAAAAGAAAGGAAGTTTTAACCTCCCCTGGAAAGGCCATTGAGAACAGTCTATATGTAGGTCGCCTCCTAGAGGCAGTCCAACTCCCTAGTGAGATAGCTGTTATGCATTGTACTGCTCACACCAATGGAAATGATGAAACAAGTAAAGGTAATGCTTTAGCTAAGGGCTGACCAGGCTGTTTTATTAATGCAGTGCCTCCTCCCTCCGAGATCTCTGAAAAAGTCCTTGGCATTATATAAAATTTGGCCCTAATTATGAGAAGGCCCAATGGAGGAAGGTAGGGTGCACCTTGTACCCAGATAGCATATGGCGGGACAGGGACGGCCGCCCTGCTGTGTCATCAAGCTTCCTGCCTAATTTCACGTAGGCAAGAAAGCATTGGCCACCTTGCTGGCCAGAGATTGGTTTGTTCTAAATTGCACAGCCAAGTCAGTGCCTTCTGTTCATCTTGCTCTATTTGCTTGGCCTACAATGTAGGTAAGCCTGTAAAGAGCAAGAGGGCAGCACAGCCCCTTTTTTGTAAATATGCAAATTGATTTCATGCAACTACCTAAGTGTAATGGTTTTAGTATGTTTTAGTAATAGTATGCATGTTCTTGGGATAAGTCAGAGCTAACATAGCTACAGTAGTGAAGTGCTTATTAAGGAAATCTGTACTTAGATCTGGCCAAGATCCCTGTCATTTATCTGTCTATTTGTACCTAGATTCGAAATACCTCTGGGATTGAACTCGGACAGGAGTCCTAGCTGAAGTATGCCAAGTCCTTAAGATCCAATAGCGCTTCTGTTCAGTATTGTTTCAATTTAACTAAAAGTCTCCGCAGAATATCTTTGCAGGTGAATATCTGAAGTGGTATCAGAGGAAAAACACCCTGGAGTCCCGAAGGCAGGGCAACCTAGTTCATGCGCTGCAATGTAAGGAAACCACACCTCCACTGAGGGAGGTGTCCAGTTAAGAAAAAGGACCGGTAACCGTGTGGCCAGAGTAACCAGCCCAGGATGAATCCATGAAACCTCAAAAGATCCAAAATGTTATAAATATAAAGTTGTGAAGTAGTGAGACTTATAAAGTCTCAAATGGGAGAGATTGTAAAAGGCTGTGGAGAGCAGACAGAGGGAAATTAGTAAGTTGGAGATCCTCAGCACTGTATTTAACAGTTTTAGCTTCTTGCCAGCCTAATGGCTGGGAACAGCCATATCCCAATGAGTGGGAGTGAGAAATCTACAAAGAGAAAATGGCTTTGGAGGATGCTGAGGAGAGCAAGACATGTGGAGAAAGGCTGATGGGTGGGAAGCATTGTAGACAAAAAGCAAGTGACAGAGACAGAATTAAACACAGGGAGTTAGCTGGAAACAGACAGACAAGGAGGGAGGAACAGATATGGGATTGGACGTTGGCCATGTATGCACATGAAACAGCCCTGGAGATGGAGTGGGGAAAGTGGATAGTGGGCGAGAAAGAGAATAACCATGTGTAATTAATGGTGGAAAAGAGCACCAATCCATCCAGCAGTCCCTTATTGTCCTTCCTCCCTGAGCCTGAACTAAGTGTTTAGAGAAGCTGAACTGGCCTGGGTCTGCTTCTGAATCTTAGGTTATGTCTACACCATAAAAAGTTAAATTGACTTTGTTAAGTCGACTTAATAAGGTCGACTTTAAGTTGACTTAAAGCCAACCTTAGTAAGTCGACTTAACAACGTGGACTAAGTCAACTTAAAGTTAAGTTGACTTAGTCCACTTTGTTAAGTCGACCTAACCACACTTAAGTCGACTTAATAAAGTTGACTTAAGGGTTACTCCATGTCCACATCGTCCTTAAGTCGATTTAAGGAGTCGACTTAAGGCTTAAGTCGACCTAATGGGTCCTTCTTATTAAGTCGACTTAAGCATTCATTAAATCGATTTAAGGAATTTCTTAAGTCGACTTAATGAAAGTCTGGTGTAGACAGGGAGTAATTTAGGTTGATTTAAGGGTCCTTACGTTGACCTAAATTGCTAATGTAGACATACCCATAGTGTCTCACAGTCCCTAACTGCAATTCTTCAGATAGGTTCACTATGGGAAAATTTTCCAAGTAATAATCTGTTATCCTGAGTCGGAGAATTCCTCTTTCTGTCCCTGCAGAGGATCTGATATCCTGTGCTCGCCAACTGTGGGCAGAGAAATGTCCTCCCACCCCTGCAAGGTGGGACATAGAGATCACAGTGTCAGGAGGTCTCATTTGCACCAGATTGTTCAATATCATCAGCCAGTGACAGGGCTCTGCACATGCTTCTGATCTACTCAGAGGAAAGGAAATGGCTGGCCCAAGATTAAATTGCCTGAGATAGATTTTGTAAATAGCTGCTTTTATGGCTCAGAGAAATAGAGGACAGGTCCTGTTTCCTTTCGTTTTTCAATTTTTTGTCAGAAAGCTAGACATCCCAAATGGAAATATTTTCAGTGTAAACTACAATATTTTGATCTTCTGTGGTGCCTCATGGGAGTTGTGGTTTGGATTTCCTTGTGCTTCCATTCTCCTCTATGAGCCAGGCTATCCTGCTGAACTAAGTCTCTCACAATGCACTGCATTTATGTGACTTCCATAATGAACTGTGCACTCTCACCAAGAGGGAAAGCTGTGATGCATCATGGGAGATGTAATCTGACCAGGGAACCTGATCTATGGAGGAAAATGGGACTTCGAGGCACTTGAATTATAAGTCCCATGATAAACAATGGTGGCATTTAAGAATCCAAGTATTTTGGTTTTTAATTTTTCTTTGAAAACTTGAAGCTTTGTTTCAGCAAGGATGGCATGATTTAAGAAGACTCTCTTACTTAGATGTCCAAAGACCGCACTCGCACATTTCAAGCAGTGTTGCATTTTCAATTTGATGTCTACATTTGATGAAAGAGAGCTTCCAAGACAGGCAGAATGATCCACATTCTCAAACATTTCTTCAATGATTTGAATGGAAGGAGGGTTTATTTCTCCATTTGGAGGAGACTGATAAAATACTTTTGTTTCCCTGATGTTTAAAGTTAAGCCAATACTTTTCTAGGGTTCTGAAAGTGCATTGAGAACACTTTGGAAATTCATTTCAGATTAAGCAACAATTGCACTGGAGCTACATTAGGGATGTTGTAGTGTCACAGGAGGGTAGGGGACCAGCCCTTCCCTCGGCAGGGTTCATGGATACATTCAGTGAAACCACACCCGATGCATGGATATGTAGCTTTATTGCTTAGATACAATAAGCTGTTCAGTACCTTAGCATTACAAAGTATATGTTCCCAGTCTAGCCCAGATCTCCCAATCTAGTTTGCTAATTTCCATAACCCAGCTGCCAACTACTTAAACTGGTTGGTCTGGTTTAATTGCACTCTATTAATCTCTCAATTTTTTTTCTGGCACTTCTACTGACAATTTCTTCATCATGTGTTGATGACATCAGATCACTATTAAGTAATCCTTTGAATGCCAGGTAAATAAATCAGCACCTACCTTCTCATAAAGTTTCTGTGGAACAGGATGGGGTCTCAGTGGCTCTGCCTGTTGGCATGAAAAGCAATTTCTTATCTCATTGGTGATGTCATGATTAATCTGCAGCCAATATAGCACCTCTCACACTTGTTCTTTGCACTTCTCAATTCCCAAGTAACCCTCATGGTTCTTCTGTAGCATTTCTTTTCAGAGGCTCAGTGGAATTATGACCTTATCATCCTTGAAAATCACTCCATTTACCACGGTCAGGTCATGTCTGTAGTTCCAATGTTCTCTTACACTTAGGCAGCAACTGCTTATTATTTCAGGTCACGCTTTAATTATCATTCTTTAAGGATTCCCAATGATTCGTCTTTCTCTGTTTCCTCTTTCATTTGTTGCAGTTTCCTGTTACCTATGGGTCTTGATCTCACAATCATATCTATGAAGGCTTGCACCTTTGTCTCCAATGTCTTCTCAGGTACCATGAGTACTACTGCTCTAGAAAGTGCATCTGCTGTCAACCTAAATTTACCAAGCATATAGACCACCAACAAATTATACTTCTGCAACTTTATTATCATTCCTTGAATCCTTAAAGTACAGTCATTCAGCAGTTTGCTAAACAATGCAATCAAGGGCTTGTGGTGTGTTTCAACATCCACTGTCTGTCCATAAACATGTTGATTGAATGTCACACAGGCAAACAAGATTCCTAAAGACAACAGAGTCCAGTGGCACTTTTAAAGACTAACAGATTTATTTATCGCATGAGCTTTCGTGGGAGAAAATCCCACTTCGTCAGACGCTTTGAAGATGGGAAAGTTACAGAATGGGAGGAAATTAAATGCAGGGGAGTGTATGACATAGGATCAGGTCAGGCTGTAACAGCAAATCAAAATAGGTGTTAGGATTCAAACACTGGGGAACAGCACATAGAGGAGGGTGAGGTCAAATCACTTGTTGTAATGAGAGAAAAATCCATAGTCCCTGTTTAACCCCAAGACAACTGAGTCAAATTTGCATATAAGTTCGAGTTCTGCAGTTTCTCTTTGAAGCTGTGATTTGTTATTCATCTGTTTCAACACAGCTATTAATAAGTCGTCAAGGGAGTGAGCAGGGAGAATGAAGTGTTCCCCTACAGGTTTTGTAGTGTTGCAATTTCTGATGTCAGATTTGTGTCCATTTATTCTTTGGCGCAGAGACTGTCCTGTTTGTCCAATATATAAGGCAGAGGGGCATTTCCGGCACATGATGGCATAAATCACATTGGTGGATGAGCAGGTGAACGAGCCCTTGATGGAGTAGGTGGCTTGATTAGGCCCTGTGATGGTGTCATCAATGTAGGTATGAGGGCAAAGTTGGCAGCGTGGTCTGTTGCAGGGATATGTTCCTGCTTTAGTGTTTCTGTTGTATGATCTGTAGTTGCTGGTAAGTATCCTTTTAAGGTTAGGGGGCTGTCTGAAAGCAATGAGAGGTCTGTCTCCTAAGGCTTGAGAGAGTGAGGGATCATCTTGTAAAATAGGCTGTAGATCTTTGATGATGTGTTGAAGAGGTCTGGCTTGGGGGTTGTAGGTGATGACCAGTGGCGTTCTGTTGTTGTTTTTCATGGGCTTCTCCTGCAGTAGTTGACTTCTGGGTACCCGTCTGGCTCTGTCAATTTGTTTCTTCACTTCTGCGGGTGGGTACTGTAGTTTTAAGACTGCCTGGTAGAGATCCTGGAGGTGTCTGTCTCTGTCTAAAGGGTCAGAGCAAATGCGGTTATATCTTAGGGCTTGACTGTACACAATGGATCGGGTGGTGTGTCGAGGATGAAAGCTCGAGGGATGTAGGTAACTATACCGATCAGTAGGTTTGCGGTATAGGGAGGTCTTTATGTGCCCATCGCTAATTTGCACTGTAGTGTCCAGAAAGTGGATCTCTTGTGTGGAGTGTTCCAGGCTAAGTTTGATTGTGTTATGGTTAATATATTACATGCACACAAAAGACTGAAGTGCACATCTCATGTCCCAGCTACTGCTGGACCACATAGAGGCTGACAACTTATTACTGCCAGCAGTTGCTGCATTAGCTCCTAGGATGCGTCTACACTGGTAAATTAAGTCGACTTAAGCTTGCTTAAGTTGACTTAATTTACCCTGCGTCTACACTACAGTTTTCTTAAGTCGACTTAAGCAGCTTGCTCAAGTCGACTTAAGGAAAATAAAGTCGACTTAATGAAAATTAAGTCGACTTTATTAAACTTCCTTTCTAGTAGACCTAAGGCTTAAGTCGACTCCCTAGAGTCGACTTAAGCCAGTGTAGACGTGGGGTAGCCCTAAGTCGACTTAGGGCTACCCCACGACTACACCAAAGCCCTCCCTGCCAGGGGGGGCCCAGGGGGAGCCTGGCATCCCCCCCACAGGGCAGGGCAGAGCCCTGCCCACCCTGCCCCTATGCCCTGCCAGGGTCCCTGACCCCCTTTGCCCCATTGTACCCATGTACAATGGGGCAAAAGCTGAGCCCCCTGGCATTGGGCAAGGGGTGCCCGCCTGCCCCCGTGGACCTGCCCTAGGTCCCCCTAGCCCCACAAAGTCGACCTAGAGCATCCAGTGTGGACACTCTAGGTCGACTTTGTAAGTACCCCCCTAAGTCGACTTTATTTTTAAGTGTGGACACACTAAGTCGACTTAACTAAGTCGACTTAAAGTTGACTTAGTTAAGTCGACTTAGTTAAAGTCGACTTAAATAGACAAGTGTAGACATAGCCCTAGTGACAGAGGTCCATCTAATGGATCTAAACATTAAGCCCTGCCTGTGACCCATGTAATAGTCAACATAATGCCATATGAAAGAACCATCACAGAAATACACTAACTGGTGAAATGGGAGAACATTTAAACATTTAGAAGGTGCTAAGGTCCAAGTTATATAAAGAGATAAGGCGGGTGAAGTCATATCTTTCAGTGGACCAATTTCCGTTGGTGAAAGAGAGAAGCTTTCAAGCTACATAGAGTTCTCCCTGCTCTGGGCTTTCTTCATCCTGCTCACTGGACCAGCATCACTTTTTTACGTTATTGCATATGAAAATAAAGTGTCATAACACCCACATTTATCTCTGTTCTTAATTTCTGGATCTTTGCTCCCCTCATGGCTCCATGCAGCTTGACTCTCTTCATCAAGGTCTAAGGTTGCGCTCAGTGACCTCAGCCAGAGAACCTCTACACGTTATCCCCCTCTTCGTCCTCTTCTGCCTCCTTTGTGCTGTTTCCCTGAAGGCCACAAACCCTTCATCATAAAATATACATATATCTCATGGGAAACAGGCCCATCACAGTCTGATTCACTGTGTTTTAAAAATGCTGCTGGCAAGTAATTTCATTATTAGTGGCAAGTTTCTACCAGTGGCACCTGGTGAGTGTCACTGTCTCTTCTGTAAAAAAATATATTGGGGACTTCTTATAGCCTCCCTGCCTTCCTTGTTACTTTGATGAATAAAAATTGTTCCATGCAGCTCTGGACTCTCACTGATCCCAGCTTCTCTTTGAATCATTCACCTTTAATTCAATGGAAATAGTGTGAACTATCGACTAATCCAACTTCAATTTATCTACTAAAGTTGTGCTGCACTACAACCATGGTGACTGCTTGGTGCTTCGCTCCAAATCCTCTTCCTCTGTATTCTCCCTGACATTGATTTGGGAATATGTGTCAATGTGGGGAATGTATTTACAGTTTATTTGTTATGAGATGAACTCCTCTGTATATATCTGTCTCCATTGGGATGATAAAGCTGTTTTATTTGACTTTCTATTGCCTTTCAAGCTCCATCTTGGACTAAATTCCAAGGGTTGGTGGTCCAAGGATACTACAGAAGGTTGTCTAACTTTGATGATCATCCATTCAAATGGAAAAACCCTGGACATGAGTGGTAGCTGACTAGGGCACACTCATTTTTCAATTCTGAATTTGGTGGGAGGTAATTAAGCAATAGATCACCTGGAGAGAGACTCAATGCCTAATGAGACTGTCAGGAGTTCACCTGGCAAAGGGGATGGGAGGCTGTAAAAGAGAGGATCTGTCACCGGCAATTTTAGACAGAGAAATGAAAGCACTGACTGCAGAAGAAGAGAGATTGCCAGATTCAGAAGAAAAGTTATGTGCAGGACCCACAAAGGATGCTGACCTTCAGCCAAGGAATACATCACCATGGTGAGAAAAATAAAGCCGGAACATGGGCCTAGATGTCTTATTGCTTTGTCTAAATATGTATATTTCTTGCACTAGCTATAGAAAAGAGTGATTGGATTGAAACTCTTTTACAAAGCCTATTTATCTGCTTGCTTCACTATCACGTCCCCCTGAAGAGATGACTGATAAATCCAGGGTGCTCACAATTTGGAGGTCTGGGAATGGGTGTGTGTAAGCTACTGGGAGGAGTCAGCAATAGTCCTGGGCGTGGGGACAGCTGAGTCGTCTGGTCGCATTTGTGTTACAGGTTAATAGAACGATAGCCTGGGCTCAGGAAATGTTCAAGAAAGGCCACGGGGAGGAAACAGCTGCAGTGTACTCAGACTGAGGAACATTAGAGCAAAAGGATCCAGTGTGTTGGGATCCAATCCTAGCTGCCTTTGGAGTGTAGCAAAAAGGGAGCTTTGCATGAAGAGACATTGTGTTACAGTCATTTAGCTCAACCTATACCTGACCCTCGTCTCTTGCCTGAATGGAAGCCTTTTGTAAAGGCCCCGGTGCCCAGAAGGATAGACCAAATGGGATTTTACTCCTGGGGGTGATCGCGGCACTTCCAGAGACCTACTTCTCTTCCTCCCAAAACAACCAATAATTAAAATTTCAGAAATATCAAAATGTTTAGTTTGGATGTTTTCCAATCACAAAGTTCCTGACATTTCATTTCGAGGCAACATTTTCTGAGTGAAATGTCAATCGCAATCGAAAGTCCATTTTAAAAAGGCTCTATGAAATGCTGCCTCAACCTGAATTGATTGTTTTTTGGTTAATATTTTCAGCAAGGAAAACAAAAAGACCTCCAGTTTTGGTTCAAAGAAATCCATTTTTCCAGCTGTACTTCAGGGGCACTCTACATAGAATGCTTGTAAAACCCTAATCCTCAACTGGACTGTCCCTTATGGGTTCAAGGAAGAACCTATATACTAGGATCATCTTGAGTTGTAAGTGATTAAGCCACTCTATCTAGGACTTCTGCAACCTCTCCCTTTCTTTCCAGCCCTAGTAAGATACCCCTTCACTTTAGCCATGTGTTTGAGTAGTTACTGGGGTCAGTTGCACTAGTGCCTACAACGCCTAGCTATTGTGGCACCATCAAAAGCTGCCTTCAAGTTGGGGTTCACCTGGCACATTCCTAGTAATTTATAGGTGTGGAGTACCACAGTGTGCGCACCTGTAAATATTTCACTTTTCAGGTAAATGACAATGGACTCAATCTGTCTGGCATACACAGGCCAATGCCTGATGCTAATGGCTCTTGCCATTGTACCACAAATACCCATGACACTGGGTATTTATCTTAAATCTCCAGCTCCTGGAGTCTTATGGTTATAAAAGAATCTCAGATTTCATTTTAAAAAGCAAGATTCAGTCCCTTGTGGCTACAGAGGAAATCTTGCAAAACATTTTGTCCCAAGTTTCAATACCAGCAAACAAAAAACAAGAACCCATCTTTATTATTTAAGATCTAATGATTTCTAAGCCATCCACGTGATTTTTCACTGCTTGGGGTTGGTGATACAGAGTGCTCAGAACTAGAAAACACTGAGACACTGTGTGAGGTTTGACCATATTGTCTGAGGAAAAGCAGGAACCTCTACTATTACCGGCTGTGTCAAAATGCAGATGCCCTGGGGATGGGGTGGCACTCAGCTCCAATGGGATATAACAGGAGCTAGCTCAAGAGCAAAGAATGAAAGTCTCACACATACATCATCTCCTAAATCAAAACAAAATCAGCCCCTGAAAACTGCAGCACAAGGTTTACTGGATTTTATAAACAGAGTAACTAAACACAAGGAGCTGCTGGTGCTCCTAAGATTCAAACCTAGGACTGTCTGTGTGTAAAGCAGATGTGAAGACCACTGCATTATATATTAATATCAGCAAGAAATGTTTAATCATTTCTGAGCTCAAGATAAGGGGTAAATATATTCATCTGCTCCTCTTAAGTTCCTAACACCATTGTGTCACAATCCTCTATCACCCTCATGCTTTGGAGCAGAGACTTGAAATTTGGCCAGGGGTCTCAGGGATGTGCCTTTTAGTGTTTCCAGGAAAAATCACCCACATTCAACCAAGTTATAAGCATTTAAACAATTTCAGTTTGAAAATGCTCCATCCCCATCCAGGTCCTGTGTGTCCCCAGACTGCACGTGCACCTACCCTCCAAAATGACTGAGCATGCTCCAACCTGTGACTGGCAGAGACCAAGCAGGGCTTTCCTTGGAATGGTTCCTCCCAGCTGCTGCAGTACTGGGCACCAGACCTGAGAGCAGGCAGACCGTCTCACTTGAATTGTCAATGCTCTCCTTTACCTGGCAGGTAGACAGCAAGGAGAAGGAGGAGGGAGCCAGGCTGAAAAGTAGGAGAGATGAGAGCTAGACCTAGGGGAAGGGATTACATTGGGACAAGAAATGTGGAGTGAGGAAACTGGGACTGGGTGGACAAGGAGAATAATACAGGGTGCTGGTGGGAGGGAGGGTGGTAATAGGGGACAATGCAGCAGGTGGGGGGGAAGAATATGATCAGATGGGGAGTTTATGTTGGCAGAGGCTGGGATTGATGGGAAGAGAATGATATAAACAGCCTAGAGGAGTGAGAAGCTGGTGGAGACACTGGGACATGAAATGCAGAGATGATGGGGCAGCAGAATCTGTGCCCACTAGAGCACCTCCGCTCCAGAGCCTGCGCTGGAAGTCATGATTTTTAAGTCTCTCCTTTACTCACTGTAGACTAACAGCACTGAAACACACCTTTAGAGTTGGGCCATGGGGAGCATGACAGCCTACTACTGCTATGAGTGGCACAGGGCTATAAGGTGGGTATAAAGATTCCAGCCCTGCTGATGACCCATGTAGGAGTCAATACGGTGCCAAATAAAGGAATCGTCACAGAAGAGAATTGGAAAAATTAAACGATTAAGGAGGAGCTCATTTCCATGCTAATTAACAGAATCAGATTCCAAAGGGGTAGCCGTGTTAGTCTATTGTAGAAAGACAACAGAGTCCTGTGGCACTTTTAAAGACTAACAGATTTATTTATCGCATGAGCTTTCGTGGGATTTTCCCCCGAAAGCTCATGCGATAAATAAATCTGTTAGTCTTTAAAAGTGCCACAGGACTCTGTTGTCTAACAGAATCAGGTTACAGTCTACTTACAGCATGAGCTTTTAAACAATATGTGTGCCTTTGTATATCTGGCCCTTGAGACAATCTCGGGGGGCCATCTCCTGTATGTTTGTAGCACGAAATTATCAAACTACCCAGCGCTAATGAGACCTCCTGATCCTGCGATCACTGTGTCCTGTCCTGTCCTACACAAGGGAGAAATTTCTCTGGCAACCAGGGGGTGTGAGACACTGTATAGGGACTGGCAGGGGAATTCTCTGCACATGGGTTACAGATTATTACTTGGAAAACTTTCCCATGACAGATTGTCTGGGAAGAATCACCATTAGTGACAGACTCACAGTGAGATTTTGAAGTGGATCCCTCCAATCCAGCTCCCATAGACACTAACGTCAGGCTGCAGGATGCTGGAATAAGGAGGGTAAGGGACTGATGGATGGAATCTGTGCTGTTTGCCACCGTTCACCGTACACGATTGTTCTCACTCTTGCCCTGCACATGCCCCACCACATCTGTCCCCAGTGCTGTTCACTGCCCATATATGACCAACCTGCTGTAATGCTTGCAGCGGGGAGGACAGGTAGGCGTCAACAGAGTCTTCAGGCTAGCAAAGAAGAGTGGCGTAAACTCCTCTTCTCCCATCATAGTCACAAAATTGCTCTCATTCTGCTCCTGTCTTGCTTGGGGGACTCAGCTATTGCTTTGCTCTGGCCACTGGTGATTGGTAACCAGAAATGCTACTCAATTCTATCTCCCATGTGCCTGTAGCTGAGTGATAGGAACTGCCCCTGAGTTCTGTCCACATAAGGGCCCTCTGGTCACCCTCTCCACCCTCTCAAATACAGTAGAAGAGAATCTGTGCCCTGAGGGCCCCACCACACAGACAGAGATTCACAACAGCAAGCCAGGAATGCACAGTTTCTCTTCTCATGAGGTTTACTTCTGTCCAGGGTTTTAGTCTGTCCCCTTAAGTGCAGTAGTGCTTAGTACTCACTGCAAACATCTGTACGGGATGGTCTAGGATTACCTGGTCCACCATCACTGCAGGGGGCTAGACCTGATGACTTCAGTGCTGAGCTGGAGAGCTAAACTCTTTCTTCCATACCATTGTCACTTTTGCTTTCCCCATTATGATTCGTCCATCGTGCACAATAGTTGGAGTAAATGTTGGGCGACAGAGACAATCTGGGCCACGATCAGCACTGTGGTTTGATCTTCAAGCCTAGGGGAAAAAACATTAGAAGATTCGGTAAACCGAAGAAAAGGTCATTTTTGGAGGGGGCTATATTTCAGGGATCTCGTAGCCAAATCATACCGATTTGGAACACTCATCCTACCTCATACATTGAGGAGGAAGATGAAGTTTCAAGGCAATCCAATTAATCAGGTGGAGTTTAGAGCACTTTGAAGAACTTAGGCAGAAAACAGTTCTTAGGTAATTAGGTATCTCAGCACTCTACAAATAGGGTAAAGTAATATCTACTCCATACATTCATAAATTATGAGTTGAGCCCCAAGAACTCCTGGGAATGCCTTCAAACCAAGATGAAAAGCAACCAAACTTATATTAGGTTCTTTTTATGAATATCCTACATTTGGACTTAAGGAAATTTAAAGTCGATTTTATTAAACCTAGTATAAAGACGACTTTACTGGCTAAGTCGACTTTATAAAGTCGAATGAGCCAGTGTAGATGCAGATTAGCCCTAAATCGACTTTAAGTCGACTTAAAGGGCCCCAGGGCTCCCCTACTGACCTCCCTGCCAGGGTGCCTGGCACAACCAGAGCCTGGCGTGCCCCCCCCACAGGGCAGGACACAGCCCTGCCCACCCCACTCCTATACCCTGCCAGTGTCCCTGTCCTGCTCAGCCCCCATTGTACCAATGTACAATGGGGCAAATGCTGAGTCCCCTGGCACTTTGGAAGAGGTGCCCCCCCTGCACCAGGGACCAGTCCCAGGTCCACCTAGCCCCTAGAAGTCGACTTAGGCATCCAGTGTGGACGCTCTAAGTCGATTTGGCAAGGTCCACTTGAAGTCAACTTAATTTTATAGTGTAGACATGCTAAGTCGACTTATTTTGACAAGTGTAGTCATAGCCAGAGAGAGGGGGAAAGATAAGGAGACACAGACCAAACGGGCAGTCCTATTCAAACTCTGGTACTTCAAAGAGGATCTGCTCATTCTGCTGGAGTGGAGGCTCAACCTCACTTCCTTTACAAAACAGCCCTAAATCCCACTACACTCAATCTACAATCTGCTGATTTAGGACTCCGTTTAGAAGTCATCCTTGAAGCTGTGGGAGGCTGGATTTCTGTAAATGAGAGCCAAGCAGAAAAAGACAGAGCTCAAAGAGGTAAAGACAGAGCTGAATGGGTATGAGGGAGAGAACAGGGAATATCTGTCCTCACAGCTTTCCCTTCAGCTGCTAGAGTCATGCAGTGACTCAATGCTGCTGAGAGAAAAACTCATTAGTGCAAGAAAACCCATAAAGCACCTACCAGAATGGCCGAGTGGTTAAGGCGTTGGACTTAAGATCCAATGGGCATATGCCCACGTGGGTTCAAACCCCACTTCTGGTAGAGATTTTCTCCCCCCAAAACCCAACATTGCCCTTTAACAATAGAGATTAAAACAATTATTGTTTCTTTCCAAAATTCTTCACATAGTGAACAAAGACTTCATCTAGCTGATGTTCAGTAACCACGTTGAACCACACTAAAAAAAGTGATTAACTTAGACTGTCCCTAACTCATCTGGTCTGGCTTAACTTTTTGTACATTCTCTGTCAGACTATGTACACACTACCAGATTAAAGCGCAACATGGCAATTGCGCTATAAAAAACATGTGACCTTTATTGCGGGAGAGCGCGTACGCACGTCGCTCCTTGCAACGCAACAGAGTTCTTTGCAATATCGCAGTGCAGCGCAATGAATTCTGGGCACCTATACCATAGTTCAATTTTCCCTGAATCGGCGCTTGGAATCCCAGGATGAAGGAAAGGAATGCAAAGCGCCATGGGTAAACTCTCAGTTTCCCGTGGTGCACTGTGTTCCCCTTGCATCTTCCTCGTTGCTCATAGCAACTCGCGCCTATTTTCAACAGTGCAGTGCCACACTAGTTGCGAGCAATCACAATTGCAACAGCATGGATCCTGCTCTAATCCCCACTGTCGCCTTCAGCATTCTAAATACATGTCGGCTGGTTGCTCAGTACGCAATGAGCTCCGAATCAGACGAGGACGCTGAGGAGCAGGGGCTGATCAATGCCCTGCAGAGGAACAGCACCGCACTGCTCAGCTCCTTCACCGATCATCTGCACATGGTGCAACGCCGTTTCTGGTCGCGAAAGACGAGCACCGAGTGGTGGGATCGCATTGTTATGCAGCTGTGGGATGACGAGCAGTGGGTACAGAACTTTCAAATGTGGAAAGCAACCTTTCTGGAACTGTGTTCAGACTTGGCCCCTGCCCTGCGATGTAAAGACACCAACATGAGGGTCTGCCCTAACCATGGAGAAGCGTGTTGCAATAGCTGTTTGGAAGATGGCAACTCCTGACTGCTACTGGTCGGTTGCAAACCAGTTTGGAGTCGGGAGGTCCACCGTCGGATTAGCCCTCTCACAAGTGTACCGAGCCATCAATCACGTTCTGCTACGGAGGACGGTGACGTTGGGCAATGTTCGTGAGATTGTGGACGGCTTTGCTGCCATGGGATACCCTAACTGCGGGGGAGCAATAGATGGCACACATATCCCGATTTTGGCTCCAGACCATCTCGCGACCGAGTACATCAACAGGAAGGGCTACTTCTCCATGGTGCTGCAAGCACTCGTGGATCACAAGGGGCGTTTTACAGACATCAATGCTGGGTGGTCGGGAAAGGTGCATGATGCCCGCATTTTCAGGAACACTGGTCTGTACCAGAAGCTGCAAGGGGGTGCCTTCTTCCCAGATCAAAAAATTACTGTGGAGGATGTGGAGATGCCCATGAAGCCGTACACTGGGAACCTAGATCGCAGCAAGGAGCGGTTCAATTTACAGATTGAGCCGCTGCAGAATGACTGTAGAGTGTGCCTTCGGCCGTTTAAAAGGGTGCTGGCGCTATTTCTATGGGAGGCTGGACTTGGACGAGGACAACATCCCTGCTGTAATTGCGGCGTGCTGTGTCCTTCATAACATTTGTGAAAATAGGGAAGAAAAGTTTTCCCCAGGGTGGGCTATGGAGGCACAGCGCCTCAAGGCAGCATACGAACAGCCAGCCACTAGGAGTATTAGGGGGGCCCAACGAGGAGCTGCTCGCATAAGGGAGGCACTCAGGGAGCATTTCAATGATGCCCTCCCACAGTTCACTTCAAGGACGCATCAAGTGCACCTTATGAGATTTTCACTGTGTACAAATAAAGCCACTCTTCAAAGTTTTTGTTACTGTTTTTATTAAAAGATGAAAGGGGTGGGGGGGTTTGTGGGAAGTGTTACAGGTGGGTGTAGCTGCGGGTCTCTAAAAAGTAGCTCTGTGAAGGACTGGATGTTGCAGTATACCAGGGGGACGGATGGCCTTCAAAGAAATGCTTTGAAGGACTACAGGGTGTGGGAGGCAGACACGGCTGAACTGTCTGGAGTGGAGCCCGTACATTAATTGCCTGGGTCTGCAAAGCAATCATGCTCTTGAGCAGTTCTGTTTGCTCCTTCATGACGCTTATCAGTTCGTCCCTGTGTTTCTGCCTCCTCTGTTGGGATTCCTCTCTCCAGGCCCGATTCTCCCTCATGGATGCCTCTGTTGCTTTAATCAGCTCTTGAAACATATCCTCCCTGTTTCTTCGAGTACGCCGCCGAATGTTTCTCATGCTGTCAGCTGGGGTAGACACCGGCCTTGTGAAGGTCGAATCTAATAAAAATAATAATAATAAAGCTATTGTTAACACATAACCTAGATAACCAATGTAACCTTCCAGTAGCACATTCCACTGGAAGGTACAGGGCAGTCAACATCCTATGCTTCGCTGAAGTGGACAAGGTATGTCCTAATAGAAACCTTACTGGGGGCTAACATTCTGCCACACAGATGGAACCCGATATCTCTCTCCTCAGAGTGCCCCTGCCAGCTAGAATACATATCCTACATGCCACCGGATGCAAGCCAGGACCGTATGCTGCCAGATTGTGTGTTGCCGTGGTTCCCAGTGCTGTGTTTTGCAGCTGGCAAGGCCGAGTATCCTTATATGGGAGCGTAGACATATACGCTCTCTCATCTAACCTGAGTAGGAGGCTCTGGAGGTACATTGAGGAAACCTTTAGTAACCTAAATGCAGATGATTTTTTGACAATCACTGCTTGTGTTGATGCACTTCTAATGAATGCAGAGTAAAGAGCGTGCACAGCGGGGACCGAGACAGCAAGCTCCCCCGCCCCGGACAATGATATTTTAGCAGGACCCATAGCTGCACGAAAGAGAAACTTACCTGAACCCCCCTCTGCCGCCTCAGAGGACATGCTGCAATTCATGTCTTGGGTGGACGTCTCAGCGGGGGTGCAGAAGAGCTCCTGGCTACACGCTGTTGCAATCTCCTCCAGGTCATCCTCCATCTCCTCCTCCTCATCAATCATGTCCTCATCCTGCTCGGGTCTGGCATTCAGTGGATGGGGGGGTGGGGGCGATGTGTTCACGGGACTCTTTGCAGTGGTTGTGGGGGCCCCACTGAGGATGGCTTCAATCTCCTTGTAGTACCTGCATGTAGCAGGCGCTGATCCAGAACGGCGGTTTGCCTCCTTCGCTCGGTGATAGGTTATTCTTTGCTCCTTCACCTTTGATCTGCACTGCACAGTGTCTCTATCATAACCTCTCTCTGACATGGCCCAAGAAATTATGCCATATGTGTCGTAATTTCGCCTGCTGCCGCATAGCTGCGCCTGCACAGTAGACTCTCCCCAGAGGCTGATCAGGTCCAGCACCTCTGCCATGCTCCAAATGGGTGCGCGTCTTCCATGATGGGCCGCCTTTGCTAGTGAAGATCAGAGCTGCACTCCACTCCACGAGGAAGAGAACAGGAAGTGACAACAGAGGAGAAATTCAAAAATCCTGGGAATCGAAACAGGGCGGGTACTGTTTCATCACGGCCACAGAGAGCGGGTGGGAGGAAGACCAGAGAGGACGAGTTTGGAATGCTGGGACACTTCCGGAGGCCAATCATTGCGCGGTAAGCGTACACACGAGTCGAAAGGCGCAACAGCTGTTCTGCGTTAACTGCTACCACCCTCGTCGAGGTGGTTTTTCTATTGTGTTGCAATAGGGCTGTTGTCAAGCAATGGCCCTATTGCACGTGTGTACGCTGTTGTTGGTATCGCGCGATAATAACTGTTAATGCGCGATAAAGTGATCGTGTGTACATCAGAATAATTCCTCAGAATTACTTGCTTTGGATTGATGAGACTTATATATGGGGTGGGGGAAATGTTTGTAACACTGCTAAGGGAGCTATGTCCCACTGCCACACCCTGAAATTCCTCTTCAGGCCTGAGACTATGTGCATCCCCCACTGGCCTCTCAAGTGGGGAACCTCTATGGGGCACAAATACATGGGGGGCTTCCGAAATGCTACTGTTCTAGTTAAAACCACCCTTCCAGTCAGGGCAGCACGACCCAGTGACCACAAAGTCAGTAACACAAGCCCTCAGGTCAGGGCAGTGTGGCATAGTGTAGGAGGATCTTTGACTTTAAAAAGGCTAGCTTTAGAAAATTAAGGGAATTGGTTGGGGAAGTGGACTGGATAGAAGAACTCAGGAATGTAAATGTAGAAGAGGCTTGGAATCGCTTCAAATCAAAGTTGCATGAACTATCTGAAGCCTACAT
This sequence comes from Pelusios castaneus, assembly GCA_007922175.1. Lineage (NCBI taxonomy): Eukaryota > Metazoa > Chordata > Testudines > Pelomedusidae > Pelusios > Pelusios castaneus. The sequence goes on along the minus strand of ML686025.1, from coordinate 149,286 downwards.
TCCGAGGAAGGGGAAAAAATTCATAGGCAAGAGCTGTGGACCAAGCTGGATGTGTAAGCATCTCAGAAAGGTGATTAGGAAGAAGCATAGAGCCTACAAAGAGTGGAAAAGGGGAGGGATCAGCAAGGAAAGCTACCTTTTGGAGGTCAGAACATGTAGAGAGAGAGTGAGAAAGGCAAAAAGTCAAGCTGAGCTGGACCTTGCGAAGGGAATTAAAACCAATAGTAAAAGGTTCTTTAGCCATATAAATAGGAAAAAAACAAAGAAAGAAGAAGTGGGACCGCTAAAAACTGAGGATGGGGTGGAGGTCAAGGATAATCTAGGCATGGCTCAATGTCTAAATAAGTACTTTGCATCGGTTTTCAATGAGAGTGAAGTTGAGCTGGGGGGTAGAGGTAGGGAAGCTAATGAGAACGAGATCATGAATGTGGAAATTACCATACCTGAGGTAGAAGCCAAACTTGAGCTGCTGGATGTGACTAAATCGGGGGGTCCGGACAATCTCCATCGGAGGATATTAAAGGAACTGGCTCATGAAATTGCCAGCCCTTTAACGAGGATTTTTAATGAATCTGTAAATTCGGGGGTTGTACCGTATGACTGGAGAATCGCTAATGTAGTTCCTATTTTCAAGAAAGGGAATAAAAATGATCCGGGTAACTACCAGCCTGTTAGTTTGACCTCAGTAGTATGCAAAGTCTTGGAGAAAATTTTGAAGGAGAAAGTACTTAAGGCTGTAGAGGATAACGGTAACTGTGATAAAATACAACATGGCTTTACAAAAGGGAGATCGTGCCAGACCAACTTGATCTCCTTTTTTGAAAGGATAACAGATTTTTTAGATAAAGGGAATGCAGTGGACCTAATTTACTTAGATTTCAGCCAGGCATTTGATACAGTTCCACATAGGGAGTTATTAGTTAAGTTACAGAAGATGGGGATTCATATGAATATAGTAAGGTGGATAAGGAACTGGTTAAAAGGGAGACTACAGCGGGTCATACTGAAGGGTGAACTGTCAAGCTGGAGGGAGGTTACCAGTGGAGTCCCTCAGGGATCTGTCTTGGGACCGATCTTGTTCAACCTTTTTGTTACTGACCTTGGCACAAAAAGCGGGAATGTGCTAATAAAGTTTGCGGATGACACCAAGTTGGGAGGTATTGCCGATACGGAGAAGGATCGGAATACCATACAGGTAGATCTGGATGACCTTGTAAACTGGAGTATCAGGAATAGGATGAAATTTAATAATGGGAAGTGCAAGGTCATACATTTAGGGACAAACAACAAGCATTTTTCCTATAAATTGGGGATGCATCAGTTGGAACAGACTGTGGAGGAGAAGGATCTGGGAGTACTGGTTGATCATAGGATGACTATGAGCCGCCAATGTGATGTGGCTGTGAAAAAAGCTAATGCGGTTCTAGGATGTATCAGGAGAGGTATTTCAAGTAGAGACAGGGAGGTGTTAGTGCCGCTGTACAAGGCACTGGTGAGACCCCATCTGGAATACTGTGTGCAGTTCTGGTCCCCAATGTTTAAAAAGGATGAATTCAAATTGGAACAGGTGCAGAGAAGGGCTACAAGGATGGTCTGTGGAGTGGAAAACCTGCCTTATGAGTGGAGACTCAAGAAGCTTGGGTTGTTTAGCTTAACCAAAAGAAGGCTGAGGGGGATATGATTGCTCTCTATAAATACATCAGAGGGATTAACATCAGGGAGGGAGAGGAATTATTTGAGTACAGCACCAATGTGGACACCAGAACAAATGGTTATAAACTGTCCATCAAGAAATTTAGGCTTGAAATTAGACGCAGGTTTCTAACCATTAGAGGTGTAAAGTTCTGGAATAACCTTCCAAGGGGAGTTGTGGGGGCAAAAACCATAACTGCTTTCAAATCTGAGCTTGATAAATTTATGGAGGGGATGGTATGATTAGCCTATTTTGGAAATTGACTGATATTTGGCTACGTGTGGTGGATTTACAAGTGGCCTAAGAGGGGAGAGTACGTGGGGTGAGTTCTGAGTTATTACAGAGAATTGTTTCTTGGATAACTGGCTGTTGAGACTTGCCCACGTGCTCAGGGTTTAACTGATCGCCATATTTGGGGTTGGGAAGGAATTTTCCCCCAGGGCTGATTGGCCTGGGCTCTGGGGGGTTTTCGCCTTCCTCTGTAGCACAGGGCATGGTTCACCTACCGGTGAATTCTCTGTATCTTAAGTCCTTAAATCATGATTTAAGGAGATAAATAACTCAGTCATAGGTTGGTGGCCTATTGCAGGAGTGGGTGGGGGAGGTCTTGAGGCCTGCATTTTGCAGGAGGTCAGACTAGATGATCGTACTGGTCCCTTCTGACCTTAAAGTCTATGAGGAGGAATGGAGGGAATGGTGCCCAGGTAGGGGGGCTCAGGCCCTTCCACTCCACTGAGCCCCAGCCCAAGGCTGTAGGGGTGCTGGGGTTATGACACCCTGCCAGCAGGGATCCCATCCGAAACACGCCAGCCTCTGGCCACTCTACCCCAGACCCTATAACCCGGGGCCCCTGGGCTACTTCCTACCCGGATAAAAGGTATTCCTCCTGTTTAGTCCTGGTCTGTGCCTGGTACTCACTTCTCCGGGGAACTCCGGGATCCACTCACCACGGTCCGCGTCGGCTGGCTGTCCTCAAGGCGGCCATTGCAAGATGGCTGCTTCCCACTGACTACTCAGAGAGCTTCCCTCTTCTGCAGCTGGAGACTGACCACACTCCTGGGAGGGAGCTTCAGGAAGAGGTCCTTTTAGTTGTAAATCCACAGTCCAGAAAATAAGAGGAGGAAAACAGGCAAAAATGAAGATACTCCAACTGCAATTTATATCCTCTGCTGTGCAAATGGAAATTTACTGGTCCAAAAGGTACTGCCCCAAACCGGAGTGCATGGTCACATGTCTTTACAGGATTTGTTGCATCTCAAGGGGTGGCCACTGGCTCCTTGCTGTCTGAGGCATCCTCAGGACAAGCTAGTTGGATGGGATGAATTTCTTCAATTGCCCTTTATGAGAGTGGAGTGACCTTGATGGGCCAACAACACACAGCTGTCTAGTTCTGATGTAAATTCTATTTGAGGTGGTGTCACCCAAGAATACAACACATTTGAGACACAAGTATATATCCAATATTCACAATTTTAGATACAAAGATGACATGCATGTAAACAGGACAATCATAGTTGACAGACTGTAACTTTTCCAGCTCTGCGGACTGCTAAAGTCTCTCTCTGCTGCCTCCCCTCTACTTGAGCCTTTCCTTGACATATAGCTACACAGCACAGCGTGGATACAATGTCCTATTTCCAGTAGTGTAGAGCTACATGCCTCCAACAGTATTGTATGGTTTGAGGAATAGCAAATGTTTATAGAATCCAACCTCCGCAGCAATGCAGTTTTCAGGTTCTGATTTCATTTTGCTGGGACAGATGGTGTTTGTGTGACACTTTCACCTCTTCCCCACTGAGCTGGCTCCACATATAATTTGCAGCTGAATGCGGCCCCATTGCCAAGACATCTGCATCGTGACAGAGACAAGGTGGTGCAGTAATATCTTTTATTGCACCAACTTCTTGTAGCAAAAGAAACAAGCTTTTTCCACTTACATAGAACTGCCTCAGGTCCCTTCTCTCTGAAGTTTCAGGCCTCCAGGTTTACAAAAGGTATTCGACCTCTTTGGATTGGCTATACTGAATATAAGGGTCTCTAAAGGTGTGGTGTGAGATCTGACTGCCTGAGGACCAGCAGGCATTTGGCCATAACAGATTATGTCACAGTGCAGGTGTGCTAGGGGCTGGAAATGCTGTCTGCAATGGGACACATTCGGAACTGGAATGAGGGTGGAAAGGTGATGGTGTTGCACAAGCGCCATCTGCTCTGGAGCTACAATCTCAGCCCCTGAAAACTGCAATGTTAGATTTTATAAACATTATCAGTGAGAAGAGATAGTGGTGGTTCCACTCGGAGTTTGTAGCATTGTTTGTACACTCTACTGTTCTTGGATGGTGAGTCTAGAGCACAACCTGTCAGGTGTCTGTAAATGCCATTTCACTTGAGAAAAGATGTTTGGGTAGGCTTGAAATGTATGTTCTTCAAAAAGCCGCATGCCTGGGAACTGCCGTCTATTCCATGGGATTTGTTTTCTAGGCTGCAGTTTGCTGACCTGTTCCACAATACACACAGTAAAAAGCCCTTTTCGGAGCTGCCTTTTAGTCTGAGGGCTCAAGTCCCTATTCCGGCAGGCTTCTGTGCCATTTAGAAAAAGCCCTTGATTGTCCAGAAACTAAGGCTATGTACACACGATCACTTTATTGTGCGGTAAGGCTCCTTACCACGCAATAAAGCCAATAGCGTACACACGATCAATTTCTCTGTTGCGCGGCAACACCCTCTTGCCGCGCAACAGTTAAACCACTCTAAACGAGAGTGGTAGCATTATCGCGGAACAGCTGTTCCGCGGTAATGCTCGTGTGTACTCATTTTGCGCAATAGACAGCCTCCGGAAATGTCCCAGAGTGCCAATCCAGGCCACGCCGGGATATTGGAGCTGTCAAATATGTCAATTTCACTGCTCTAGCTGAGCAGTGAAATTGAGTATTTTTGGGAGCTGCCCGGTTTGGCAGCTCCCCTGGACTGAGCGAGGGGGCTGGCGCAAACCGGCTGCCCACACCGGTTCGAGCCAGCCCCCAGCTCAGCCTCGGGGCTTCGGATGACAGCGGGGGCTGGCAACGCAGCCCCGCTGCCACCAGAAGCCCTGCAGCTGGGCTAGGGGGCTGGCTGTGGGCCACACGGTGAATGCTCCTTTGCGAAAGAAACAGCACGTGTGTACATGAGAAAGCGCTATATTTATAGCGCTTTCCTTGTCCCGCAATAACTTATTGCGGGACAAGTTTCTCGTGTGTACATAGCCACAGTAATTTCAGCTTTAAAGTACTCTTCAACCAATCTCCACAGGTCAAAGGAAAGGGAGATAATGCTCCTTCCCCCCAAGCTGGGAAGACAGGACCAAGGAGCCATTTGGTGGGGACAAAACTCTGATGGGGCAAGTGCAACCTCTTCCACTCTAAACTTCAGTCTTGTATGGATTTGAGAGTTTTGAATGGGAAGGTATGGGGGAAGGAGCTCAGAGAAAGGGAAGGGAAGATAGCAGGAATTGTGAATGGCCTGTCACTTCCATCTTCCTGTGTCCTTCCACCACAATCATAGGTCTTTTTCTCTCTGTGTCTTTTGTGGCAAATCGAAAGTCAGTATGCAGAAGTGAGGACTAATAAAAGAATTAATTTCGTTTCTTAGCAATGGCCTTATCTTCTTTTAATTGCTCCCATTACCCCCCATGAGCTTTGGATCCATCAATTTCTTTCAATCTTGTTGATCTCGTTTGGTTTTCCAGCTTCAGCTATTTACCTCTCAATTCCTGCTGTCACGTGTTCCTGTCAAATGGTGTCACTAGGGTCAGATGTCCACATATGGCATATATGGTTTCTGAGAGGTCCAAATACGGTATGATGTGTGGCATTTTGGGTGCATCCACACTTGTAAATTAACTTGACTTAAGCTTGCTTAAGTCGACTTAATTTACCCTGCGTCTACACTACACTTTCCTTAAGTCGACTTAAGCAACTTCCTTAAGTTGACTTAAGGAAAATAAAGTCGACTTAATGAAAATTAAGTCGACTTTATAAAACCTGGATTTAATTCAACTTAAGGCTTAAGTTGACTTTTTCAAGTTGACTTAAGCCAGTGTAGACCTGGGGTAGCCCTAAGTCGACTTAGGGCTACTCCAGGACTCCACCACTGCCCTCCCTGCTGGGAGGGGGGGGCACAGAGAGAGCCTGGCATGCCCCTCCACAGGGTAGGGCAGAGCCCTGCCCACACTGCCCCTATGCCCTGCCAGGGTCCCTGTCCCCCTTTGCCCCATTGTACTCATGTACAATGGGGCAAAGGCTGAGACCCCTGGAACTGAGCAAGGGGTGCCCCCCTGCCCCCGTGGACCTGCCCTAGGTCCCCCTAGCCCCTAGAAGTTGACCTAGGCATCCAGTGTGGATACTCTAGGTCGACTTTGTAAGTTCCGCCCAAAGTCAACTTAAAATTTACGTGTAGACTCACTAAGTTGACCTAAATTTTCAAGTGTAGACATAGCTTTTCTTAGTAGCATCCATGCCCTCATGACCTTTGGCAACTGACATAGTTGGGAAAGCATTAGACCGAAGAACTAAAAAGTGTTGGTTTCTGCAGAAAATTTGCAGCCATCAAATATTTTCAGTTGCTTGGGAGGTTCTTTCTTTCTTTCTTTCTTTCTTTCTTTCTTTCTTTCTTTCTTTCTTTTTCTAAGAGATCAGTTGATAGCTCCAAATATTGCCACGGCTGCCACTCCCCCAATTTGTTTATGATATTTGTCATACTTGGGGCATTTTCTAATTAACAGGAATGTTGTATGTAAAATACAGGGAGGTAACTGTCCTGTTCTACTCAGCAGCGGTCAGGCTTCTGCTGGAGTATTGGTGACTGTGTCCAGTTTTGGGTATCACACATTAGGAAATCAGTGAACAAACTGGAGAGAATCCAGAGGAGAGCAACAAAAATGGGTGGTTTGGGAAACATGACATAAGATGAAAGGTTCAAAGAATGGGACATCTAGTTTAAAAAAAAAAGAGGCTGTAGAGGAACATAATAGCCTTCAAATACATTGAGGGCTAGAACTGTTAGCAACTGTCTTTGAGAACTCATGGAGTATGGGTAAGATTCTAGACAGCGGGAGAAGGGCAAACATAGTACCTATCTTTAAAAAGAAGAACAAAGAGGAACTGGGAAATTATAGACCAATCAGCCTAATTTTGATACTGGGAAAGATACTGGAACAAATTATTAAACAATGCATTTGAAAGCACCTAGAGCATAATAGAATTATAAGGACTAGCCAGGGAAAAGTAGTCAAAAATAAATCATGCAAAACCAAACTAATTTCCTTCTTTGACAGTATTACTAGTCGACTGGATAGGAGGAGCCAGTAGATTTGATATATCTTGATTTTTAGTAGGGCTTTTGACACAGAGCCATGTGATACTGACACAAGCAAACCAGGGAAATGTGTCTAAATGAAAATTACTGTAAGGTGGATGCACAGCTAGCTGAACTACTCAAAGAGTTGCATCTGACGAAGTGGGTTGGAGCCCACAAAAGCTTATGCCCCAAGAAATGTGTTAGTCTTTAAGGTGCCACATGACTCTCGCTGTTGTACTCAAAGACTAGTTATCAATGGTTCACTATCAAATTGGGAAAGTGTATTTAATGGGGTCCAGCCGACAACAGTCTTCGGTCTGGTACTAGTCAATATTTTCATTAACGGATAATGGAGTGGAAAATATGTTTACGAAGTTTGCAGATGACATCAAGCTGGAAAGGATTGGAAGCTTTTTGGTGGACAGGAGTTGACATCAAAATGTCTTTGACAAATAGGATAATTGGTCTGAAATCAACAAGAAGAAATTCAATAAACACAAGTGCCAAGTACTTCACTCAGGAAGGAAAAATCAAAAACACAACTACAATATGGGGAATAACTGGCTAGATGGTAGTACTGATGAAAAGGATTTGGGGATTATAGCAGATCACAAACTGAAAGAGCCAACAATGATGTGGCTGAAAAACACCTCACCCCACATAAACCTAATATTGTTTTGAGGTGTATTTACAGGAGTGTTGTATGTAAGAAATGGGAGCTAACTCTCCCACTCTACCCAGCACTGTTGATGCTTCAGCTGGAGTAGTGTGTCCTGTTCTGGGCACCATACTTTAGGAAAGATGTGGAAAAATTGGAGAAAGTCAGCAGAGATCAATTAAAATAATAAAAGGTTTAGGAAACCTGCGCTATGAGGAAAAGTTTAAAAACCTGGGCATATAGAGAAAAAGACAACATAGGGGGAGGAAACATCTTCAAATCTGCTAAGGGCTGTTATAAATAAGATGGGGATCAACTGTTTTCTGTGTCCACTGAAGGTAGGGCAAGAAGTAATGGGCTTAATCTGCAGCAAGGGAGATTTAGGTTAGTTATTAGGAAAAACTTTCTAACTATAAGGCTAGATAGGCTTTGAAATAGGCTTTCAAGGGAGGCTGTGGCATCCCCGTCACTAGAGGTTTTTAAGAACAGCTTGCATAAACATCTGCGAGGGACGGTCTAGATTTTTTTGGTCTTGCCTCAGTATAGGGCGGATTGACTGAGAGACCTTTAAGGTCCCTTTCAACCCCCCACTTCTGTGATTGTTGAATGTTTGGAGTTCACAGTACAGTGTAGTATCTTTTTCACTCAGTCAGGACATATAAGGAAGAAGATGGAGAACTGAAACTATGCGGATACTGAAACTATTATAATGTCTTTGCATATGAATCAATGTGGTGGCCTAATGTGGACACAGTATGCAGTACAGACTGTCCCATTTCTGAAAGGATCCTGCAGAAGTGAATGGGGTTCAGAGAAGTTTGATGAGAATGGTTGAGGCCCTGGAAAACTCTGCTGTGAGCTGGGATTGTTACCTTCCTTGAGGAGATGAATAAGGGGGGTGGGGAGGACATGATAAAAGTACAAAGATTTATGACTGGCATAGAGAATGGAGTTTGTGCTGTTTGTGACATAACACAAAGGAATGTGCAATGAAAGATGAGAAACTCAAAACCAATGAAAGTTTTTACACAACTGGTAACCAGATTGGGAAACGCACTGCCACCTGAACTTGTTTTGGTCTAGAATTCAGGATTTGAAAAGGAATCAGATGCTACTAGAGATAATAAGAGTACCAGGGATAACATGGCAAATACTCATGTGTGTTGTAGAAGAGATATTAAACTTCATGCTAGGGGTATAAACCAGTCTCACATTTGGGAATTAGGGTGAGCCCTGCTTGGAGACAGATTATCCCACATCTGCTCCTGCAGCTATCTTACACCTTCCTCTGAAGCACATTGTGCTGGCCACTGCAGAGACAGGACACTGGACTAGGTGAACCCCAGTCAGATCTAGACTGGCAGTTCCCAAGTTCCTCATTCATGGAAGACTGTATGGAGGTGTCTTGTGCTAAACCACAGCAGCGTGCTTCAAGTCCCTGACTGTGACCATGAGCGTCGGCAAGGAAGGGCTTGAGGAAGCTGAAGCTGAGCAAGGAATGTATTGTAATTTTCCCCTGGGGAGCCATCAAAGTGTGAGCTATTGGGTTCTGGGCAGCATTGTAGGGAGCCACAAACTCAGCCAGAGGCAGATTAAGGGGCCTCAAGGCCCTGGGCCCCAACCCACTAGTGGCCCCCCTTCTGAGGCCCTGGCCTGTCATCAGTGACCCTCCTCCAGCCTAGGGCCCTGCTCTAGGCGAGCCATTGCTGGGGGCTGCTCTGGGGCCAGAGGGCACTCCCAACCCGGCCCCGCTCCAGCCAGTCTGCCCCCTAACCCTAACCCTGCCCCCCAGGCAAACCATGGCTCACCATGCCCCCAAGGGGCAGACCAGCCAACCCAGGGGCGGGGCGGGAGTGCAGCCTCTGGCCCCAGGATCCTGACCCCTTTAGCGCAGGCAGGGCCATGTGATAATCAGCTCCTGCACCCAGCTGGGAAAGGGGGTGAAAATGGGTTGCACTTCTGGATATGTTTGCTCTGTGGCAGAGAGCCCTTGCATGGGATGGGGGGAGGAAAAAATGCAGCACAAGGAGAAAAGAGCTCTCGTCTTGGAATAAAGGGGGTCTCCCTGCTTCCATGTTGACCAACACCAGAGACATGTCTTGGGATCTTCAGAAAAAGGAGCCTGAGCCTGCACAGCTTGAGAGATAGCCTAATTCACTAGGGTCCATATCTCCCCTATATATCTGCAGCAGAGGCAGCTGTGTAATACATGTTGACTGCTGAGTTACTCCAATGCTGGGTGTGTATTTCTTCGCCCCTGGACTCCTAGCTTGGGAATGAAGGGAGAAGTTAATTCACAGTGACTTTTGGGAGTGTTTTTTTCCTTTGGGGGCCATTTCTCTTCTAATTGTTGCTGCCCCTGATGGGTCCCACCCTGTGAGGAACTCACTTCCTGGCTGAAGCCCTGCCTCAATAGACAAAGCAGCTCAGGGATCTTTGTGTGAAGCACCAAGCAAAGCTCTAACAAGAGGTGGTTCCACACTGCAGTGATTATGGCTGCTTTCCAGCCAGCCAGTCTTCACTTTCAGACTCAGCTGGATTTTACAAAGGAGAGAGCTGGCAACTTTCAGGGGCTGTTTTTGTTTTGCTAGAGGAGATGGTGTTTGTGTGAGACTATCACCTCCGCACCTTGGAGCTGGCTCAGAGGGCTGTATTTGAAATCAGCTCCTACAGGATGGGGGAGAGTGTCACAAATACCTGGACTGCTCCAGCCAAACACAGTTGGCCCCTGGAAATCACTCTGTGGAGTTTGATATTAAAAACTGTTACATCAGCACAGATCTGCTGAGGCACAAACCCAGGACCTTCTGAGCACACAGCAGATATAGTAACTAGTACACTACACTTTGCATGCTAGTCCTTTCATATCTCATAAAGAGATGCATCTGGAAAAAGGGAAAGAAGTGAGCCCCTTACAGAGAGGCCTGACGAGGGGAAAGGGCGAGGAGGGGGGAGTTTCCTTCTCATTTTCTCTGATTTTTTTAAACTTCCCTTTCCTGCTTTCAAGGAAGAGCTATCTATGGAACCAAATGTTTTGCTCCCTTCTCCAGGCAGCGGCACGCAGAGCTCACAGTGTTCTTCTCACACAGACTGTGGGAGGGGCTCAGTGCTCTGATCCCTCACCTTTCCTGCTCCTGTGTGGACACATGGCTCAGGCACAGCTGGTTGGAAAACACATTTTAATTTCTGCTACATTTTTGGAAACTCTTTCCTCACTCTTTCCCTCACTAACTTTTCAGTGAAAAGGACTTTAATTTGGATGATGAAAACCGCCAGAAGGTAGAAAAGTGGAAATTTTCTCCCCCAAAATTCCTTTCCATCCAAAAACATGGTGAATCACACCAAACTTCCTAAGGAATCATCCATGAAAAATAAAGGTTCTTTCTGTTTTAATCATTTCCTGATTTTTATTTTTCACCCTTCTGTTTCCCCTTTACTGACTAAAAAGTGTAGCCATATCTGATTACTCAGTTTGCTCTTAAAATATTCAACAGCCCACTTAGCCAAATTTGTTGTCTAAAGACAAAACAGTGCAATATGAAAAGCAGACATATGAATCTCTGGGAAGCAAATTCTGGCTGCATGTTCACCTTACACAGGTGTGCTTCAAAGAAATGTATTCCAGCCAGCAATATTTATCAGATGATTTTACCAGTTACAAAACTTTCTAAAATCCAGCCCACCAGTTTGTTCCAGTTCCTTAACTTGTTTTGTACCTTCCTTCTCTTTGTTTTAGATAATTAGCACTCCAGGTACTGGTCCACAAAGCTATCAGCTTGTACAGGGACAGACCATTCAAGTATTTTGCCTCTGATACAGTTCCTGTTTCCTTTCTGCTGAAGCTGACTTCAGCTTTGCAAAGTATCGAGCAATACTTGACAGAGGTGACAGAACCGTGACGAAAGCATAATACTGTCAGTTAACGAAACAAAACTTTTCAACACTCATGTGCATTTGTTTGTGTGTATTATAGTAATTTTGTGCACATAATACTTATTAATGTGGTGTATGCTACTCAATCTAGATGTATTGGCTAATATCATCCTTGACTCAGGTCTCTGAGCCAGATGCCATCAGCACATGAAAGCTGGGGTCTAAAGAACAGAATTGTAGAAATCAATGAAGAGGTGTGAGAGGAACAGCAATGTGCTCTGGCTGGATGCTTATCAGGCCCAATGAGGCAGCCAAAAGTGCTGCTGGAGGAGCGCATTTGACTGAAGATCTAAAGGTGCCTGATTTAATGGGGGGTTTGGTGGAACTTTTAGTTGGTTCAGAGTCTTTTCACTTTTTGGAAGAGAAGAGAAGAGAAGAGAAGAGAAGAGAAGAGAAGAGAGTGGTGGGATTTTCTCCCAGGAAAGCTCATGCGATAAATGAATGTTAGTCTTTAAAAGTGCCCCAGGACTCTGTTGTTTTTTTGGCACCAAATACTGTCAGTGTTGCTGACCCTGCCAGTGCTACCGTGTATCTTGGGATTGTTGGTTTCTTTTCCAAGGTCCCAGCCCCTGCAGTCATGTGACTGTGAGAATTTCTTTAAAAGAAAAAATATATATACAGGAAATGTATGCATTTCCAGCCCTGGGCTGTGTGCAGTGGTTAAAGTACAATTTGACGGGACCCGGAACCCTCCTAATCTCTGGGCCCCCTTCCTGTATTGTCAGGCCCTGCCGCCCAGCAAGGCATAGAATCCTAGAATCCTAGAATAATAGGGCTGGAAGGGACCTCATGAGGTCATCTAGTCCAACCCCTGCTAAAAGCAGGACCACTCCCACTAAATCATCGCAGCCAGGGTTTTGTCTAACCAGGGCTTAAAAATCTCCAAAGATGGAGATTCTACCACCTTCCTAGGTAACCCATTACAATGTTTCACCTCCCTCCTAGTGAGAAAGTTTTTCCTAATATCCAACCTTGACCTCCCCAGCTGTAATTTGAAACCATTGCTCCTTGTTCTGCCCTCTGTTGCCATCGAGAACAGCCTACCTCCCTCTTCTTTGGAGCACCCCTTCAAGTAGTTGAAGGTTGCTATCAAATCTCCCCTCAGTCTTCTCTTCTGTAGACTAAATAAGCCTAGTTCCTTCAGTCTCTCCTCATAAGTCATGTTCCCCAGCTCACTAATAATTTTTGTTGCCCTCCGCTGGACTCTTTCTAATTTGTCCACATCCTTTCTGTAGTGGGGAGCCCAAAATTGGACACAGTATTCCAGAGGCGGCCTCACCAGTGTCGAATAGAGGGGAATTATCACATCCCTCGATCTGCTGGCGATACTCCTACTGATGCAGCCTAATATGCTATTGGCCTTTTTGGCAACAAGGGCACACTGTTGGCTCATATCCAGCTTCCCGTTCACCATAACCCGCAGGTCCTTTTCTACAGCGCTGCTACTTAACAGATCAGTCCCCAGCCTGTAGCAGTGCATGGGATTTTTTCGTCCTAAGTGCAGGACTTTGCACTTGTCTTTGTTGAACCTCATGAGGTTTCTTTCGACCCAGTGTTCCAATTTGTCCAAGTCTCCCTGGATCCTGCCCCTGCCCTCCAGAGTATCTACCATTCCCCCCAGCTTAGTGTCATCCGCAAACTTACTAAGCACGCAGTCTATTCCATCATCAAGATCATTAATGAAGATGTTGAATAGAACCGGCCCCAGGACCAGTCCCTGGGGCACTCCACTTGTTACCGGTTGCCAACCAGACATTGAGCCATTGATTCCTACTCGCTGAGCCCGTCGATCTAGCCAGTTTTCAATCCACCTTATGGTCCACTCGTCCAACCCATACTTCCTTAACTTTCCGACAAGAATGCTGTGGGAAACCGTATCAAAAGCCTTGCTAAAGTCGAGGCATACCATGTCAACGGCTCTTCCCGCATCCATAAATCCAGTCATCTCATCATAGAAGGAAATTAGGTTGGTCAGGCACGATTTTCCCTTGGTGAATCCATGTTGACTGTTCCTGATCACTCTATTTTCCTCCAAGTGTTTCAGGATGGATTCTTTGAAGACCTGCTCCATGATTTTCCCAGGGATTGAGGTGAGGCTGACCAGTCTGTAGTTCCCTGGATCCTCCTTTTTCCCTTTTTTAAAGATAGGTACTATATTTGCCTTTTTCCAATCCTCCGGGACCTCCCCCGTTCACCACGAGTTCTCAAAGATAATTGCCAGCAGCTCTGCAATCACTTCCGCCAACTCCCTCAGCACCCTCGGATGCAGTTCATCCGGCCCCATGGACTTGTGCACATCCAATTTCTTTAAGTGTTCCCTAACCTGACTTTTCATCACCGAGGGCCGCTCTCCTCTCCATTCCGCGTTACCCCATGTAGTAGCCTGGGAGCTGGCCCTCCCTGTGAAGACTGAAGTAAAAAAAGCATTGAGTACTTCAGCCTTTTCCGCATCATCCTCCACGAGGATGCCTGCCCCGTTCAGTAAGGGACCTACACCACCTCTGATCCTTTTCTTGTTGCTGATATACTTATAGAACCCCTTTCTGTTATCCTTCACATCTCTTGCTAGCTGCAACTCCAATTGTCCTTTGGCCTTTCTGATTTTATCCCTGCAGTCCCATTTGCAACCACTTCCCAGATTGTCGCATTTGCAACCACTTCCCAGTACCCTATGCATCGGTTATCATTCCATAAAAATATTTATAATTTTATATGGCGTTTATGTCTATATCAATTATTGTCACAAACTAGCAAACACTGCGTAACACAATAAGTATTGTGATCTTTATATTCCCAATATGCACATTTCACTTCATTAAATGCAATGCCAAACTTGGAACACAAAAATTTTATGTCACTTTCACCAAATTCCGGTGATAGCTTTGTAGTGAAACATGATGGGTTAAGTGCTTCAATAGCACCGCTTAGACGTTCTGAGTTTGGCAACAATTTAGCATTTATACAGTCCGCTAAGGCCTGGTAAAACTGACATTTAGAAATTTCAATTTGCTTGCCAGCTTTCACAGACATGTTTACACATACACCTTTAAAGCAACCTCAGCAATCGACTCACAAGCCTCTTGGCAGAACTCTGAATCACACTCTCTGTGAGCTATAAACACCTGAACCTGTTGCCTTATCAACTTACTTGTGGTAGATAATGTTACAACAGAATTTTGCAACGCCAAGGACAGGTCTGCAAGTTCCTCCAGAGCATCAAGCATGAGACCCAAGATTTTAACAAAAACTGGATTCTCGAGGGGTTTTTTGCCATACCAGAAAATTTTGCTTTCTCTTTCCCTTCTCGTGAGAAATCAGTGGATTTTTTTCAAGAAGTGGCTATGGGGGGCTACATATGACCGCCAAACAGCTCAATCAGTGTGACAATACTATTAATCCTATTAAGCTGGACTTCCAGATCACTCGCACATTCAGCTAACTACCTCAAGCATTTTGGTGACAGATTGTACAGAGCATACAGCGAATCCACAAATGATTTAAAATGATTAACTTCACTGCAGCATTTGATAGCATCAGCCACGGCCAATTCCAACCTGTGATTAAAACAATGCCAACTTATCAAAAGTGGAAAGCATGTCTTTAATTTTGCGGCAATACCAGCCTTACTGCCTAACATGACAGAGGCTCCATCTACACCTAAACCAACCCAAGTATCTTTGAGATATTCCTCCATGAACCCATGTGCTGTCAAACACTGCAGCAAAGCTAATACTACGCCATCAGCATCATTGTTGCTTAGTTCAACCAGATCAAGAAAAAATGCAACAGGACCAATGTTTGCATCAAAAGTTATGCGCAAGTAAACTACAAAACAAGAAAGTTTATTTAAACTCGTACTCTCATCAATTAAAACAGAAATTTGATATTGCTGAGAAATGACACTAGAACACAATCTATGTTTCATCTCCACAGATATGTGGTCTATTATGTCAGCACAAACAATATTGGTATGCAAAACACGACCAATATCAACACCATTTAACTGCCGTAAAGTAATAAGGTCTGGATGGGAGTGACCACCAGCCAAATAAAAGATGTATAACACATGCTAACCTAATAACACTATCTAGGACAGGGGTCTCAAACTCAAATCTCCACGAGGGCCACATGAGGACTAGGATATTGGCCTGAGGGCTGCGTCACTGAAACCTTTTCATACGAGTTATCATTAGAACTGGAGACAGCACTGCTGGATAGCCTTATGCCATCTTTCTAGGAGCCTGAACAAAACACACATTTACTTTTAGAATTACTTCCATTCAAGATGGCAGTATCATTAGAAAAATAAAGAGAAAGCAAATGTGTTTATTAAATTTTTGCTTTATAAATCAGTGGTTCCCAACCTTTTTGGAAGAGGGCCCAAAATACAATTTTTAAAATCCTGAAGGGCCACCAGTTTATTTAATTAAAATTAAATTAAAATTTATTGTAATTAAAATTAATTGTGTTTAAATTTTAATTAATTGAATTAGAATTAATTTTAATTGAAATTGAATTTTTAGAAAGGTTTTTAAAAAAACTTTTTAAAAGGTTTTTAATTAAAATTAAATGTTTTTAAGGGTTTTTTTTGGCTTTTTTTTAAAAAAAAAGAAAGAAGAAAGAAAAGGAAAGAAAGAAGAGAAAGAAAAGGCTGCATGCATCCCCAAACCCGGTGGGGAGGCGAGCAGCCATAGCCCAACTCCCAGCTGAACATCACGACCAGGCAGGAGGTGGCCCAGGCAACCCAGCAGGGAGCCCCCATGGGAACCTTCCCCACACCGCCAGTCCCTCTTAGAGTCCCCCACCTGAGTCCTGTCCCGGCCTGGGCAGGGAAGCCAGGCACTCCCCGACTGTCCCATTCCCGCTCCCCGCTGAGCTCCCTGACCCTCACATTCCCGCCATCCAGCCGAGCTCTCCAACCCTCCAGTCCTGCTCCCCGTGGCCAGGTGAACTCCCCACTGTTGCTCCCCACCAGCCAGCTGAGCTCCCCAACCCTCCAGTTCCCGCCGGTCAGCTGAGCTTCCTGACCCTCCGGTTCCTGCTCCCCAGTGGCTCCCCAACCTCCCCGGTAAACTCCCACCCGCCTTACCTGGCCAGAGCTGCAGGGGCGCGTGCAGAGTCGCTCCCTGGCCAGGCCTCTCCCGCCCTGAGCCACGCTGTCTCAGCATCCTCACTCAGGGTGGGAGATTTGAAAAGTCCCTGGCCGCTGGCTGCTCTTGAGTCCCAGGTGACCTGCGCAGGGCAGAACATGTGTTCCGCCCAATTTTTCTATTTTTCTGGGCCCTGGAACGCTGGTCTGACAAAATTGTGCACTGTTCCGGTGGCGTTCCAGCATACTTAACCTCTGGGTGTGTGGAGATAAGCCAAGAAACATGACCCATGGGTGCACTGAGGACTCAAGAGCCAGAAAGCAAAGAACCCAGCATTTGGGATAGATCACAATCAAAGCACTTTTACACCAGTGTCCTGATTTTTTAGTTTGGTGACACTACTCTGTCTTTAAAACAAGCAAGATAGGCTGAGTTTTAGCTCCCCTACCCCCCACACAGCTCACCTGGCCTAGGGCTCAGTGCTCCAGTAGATGCAGCCCAACCATCCAGCCCTGGGACACACACTAGGTGCCTCCATTTGTCTGCATTTCATGCACAGCATTCAGGGCAATACCAGTCTGGGAT
>ML686025.1:61700-116996 GCA_007922175.1 Pelusios castaneus | reverse complement strand
CTGCGGCCAGCTCCTGCCACCACCCGAAGCCCCGGGGCTGAGCTAGGAGGCTGGCTCGAACCCTCGCCGAAATTGTGTGTACACTACTGGCTTTACTGCGTGGCTTTACATAGCCTTAGCTTTATTGCATGTGTACATAGCCTTAGACTCTGATTGCCAGAAGCTCGGACTGGACAACAGGGGATGGGTCTGATTCTGTTCATTCCCTCTGAAGCACCTAGCATTGGCCACTATCACAAGACAAGAAACAGGGCTGATAGGACCAATGGTCTGACACGATATGGCCATTTTTATGTTTTTTGAGTAGTGGTGGGGAATTACCATGGGGGGTGGGGGGGTGGGGGAGGACTTGTCAGCCCAGCCCAGTGGGGTGCAGCCTAACCAAGAATTCACAAAAGCTCTGGAATACATTCAGCACACCCCCTTGTCATTTAATTGATAAATATGTACAGAATTAAGGACAAATTGTGACTTGATTTAAATGTCACAGCTCACTCTCTCCAGCAGTGAAACACACCACCAAGAAGTTTGAAGAATGTTGCTCTGTAGAAGGCCCAAATGTCTGTATAACCAATAGTGTGTCATGAAACTACCTTGTTCCCATAGCAATTTACCATACCCAGGAGTCCCTTTCTAAGGGTGGTATTGTGCTAACTATGGCATGGTGAGGCTGCAGCAGAACTGAAGTGAATGCTGCAGTGAATGGGGGTGGGAGAGAAGCTGCAGCCAATGACCGTCCGTCTGCTGCTTCTTCATAAATAAGGTAAGTTTTTAATAGCTAATAAATTATACATTGGGCAGAGGTGAGAATAGCTATTTTGTGATTTTAGCCTCCCCTCTTGAAAAAGCCACTATGTGCCACTGGTGAACAGCCAGGCCTGGCTCGTTCAGGGCTATTCAGTAGATTGGCACCCAGCTACGCCAGGTTTCAGGTAAGGTTTTGGGAGCTTTTAAAGACACAAATGGCAATGAGGATCGGACCCTTACCCATGTGCTGCAAGTCTTACTGGGAGCACTTTATTCTTTCAACAGTTTGCTGGCTCTTTCCTGGCATGGCAAGACCTCAAATGCTGCTGTGCTCTGTTAATGATGAAGGGCTGCTTGCCTGCAGCTCAGATGGCACTGACAAGAAGTGTGAATCCCGTGACCTGCACCTGTGCTGAATGAAGGATGTGAGAGTGGGAAAAGGCTCACTTTTGCCAGAAGCAGGGCATGAACCTACACAGGTGCATGGGCAGTGGTGCTTAAGACTACACAGCATGGTGAGTGCCCTGTATCTTCCTCTCACTATAATGAGCTTTACTGGGAGGAATAAGGATTCATTCATGCCATTTTCAGCAGGAATGGGTACTGTGAGAGCAAGCAAATGTTCCCTCTTCTCTCTCTCATGCTCTGTTGATTCACTCTGAGCTCTGTCTTTTCCTCACCGTACTTGGCTGAGGCTCCTCCTCCTCCTGATTACCTCCTGGGTGCAGTGGGGGGATTCTGCTGACCCCTTTCACTGCTTGGGGGCAGGTCCAGGTACCTCTGACAGCTGGATCTTAGGGCCAACATCCTAGAGAAGGGAGTCAGGACAGGACCCTGCACCTCCAGATTGTAACAAAGAAATGAGGGATGGTTGCAGTGCATGCAATGGACACATGGGGGCAGCAGAAACTGCTGCAGGCTGGGGCAACCAGCTGCAGCGCCTCTACTCTGCTAGGGAATAAAATCATCTCCTACTGGGGTGCATGGGTCTCACTTCACTAGTATTATTCAAGGATACCCCTAAAATGACTGGTTCTACTGGGGCTTGAACCCAGGACCTTCTGCGTGTAAAGCAGATGTGATAACCACTACACTATGGAACCAACTACTAATTGTTTCCCTAGCTTACCTTCTCTCCCATGGTCTTCCCACAGCAAGGAAGGGATCATACCACACCTGGTAGACCCCCCACTGCCACTGTGGGCAGGCCCCATAGATGCTGAGGGTTCACCTTTCCCTGTGCTCAGGGAGCCACAGCGCTGTGGGAAGCAGATAGTGCTACAGTCAATTGCATATCACTGCTTGCTGCTATGTCTCAATACTTCCCCTGAGGAGGCAGCAAAGTCCTGCATGCATGGGCCTGAGGAAGTGGGGCTAGACAGGACCCACAGCTACTGTGTACGCCCCATCAGCTGAGCATACCTACCCTGGAAAAACCAGTCAGGCCTCAAAAGCCTTCTCCTGCCTCACTGCTCCCATTTGGGCCAGCCCTGGAGTGAGCCAATTTCTAAATAATTTGCATATTATATAAGACTACGTGTTTACCTAGCCCTCATTAATCAGTAGCTCTCAGGCAGCTTTAAAGAGGAGGGCAGGGTCACTGCTTCCATTTCACAGATGGGAACACTGAGATACAGGAGAGGAAGGTACTCACCCTGGGCCACCCAGCAACCACATTGAGAACAGAAGGCCGGGCTGAATCTCAGCTCCATGCACTACCTATCAGGCAACACCACCTGTCACGATCTGGTGTGACCTACGGGCTCTGCCCCTAGGCAGGGCCCGGTCTTGGATTCAGACTCAGAGATGGTGCTGCACAGAACTTAGGGGGGCTCTGGCTGCTCAAGGGGAGTTGGGTGGGGTCTTGAGTAGGTGGGTGAGAGCTGCAGGGTGTATGAGAGGATGAAGGGAAATGCAGGGCTGTCTAGGTGGGGGCTGGGTAAGGGGGTTATGGGAGGAGGCCAAAAAGCAGTTGTCTGGGGAGAGCTGGAAAACAGTTTTGGGGTGGGTGGGATGGGATATGTGGGGGGCTGGATAGGCATGCATGGGGAGGAAGGGCTGGGGGATTGGACAGGGGTGTGGGAGGGAAGAAGGGGGAGTATGGGGAGCTGAATGAGGTGGGGGAGGGACTGTGGGGAGAAGGAGGGGCTGGCTGTGGAGCGTTGGGGGAGCACGTGGCTGCTGCCCAGACGTGTGGAAAGAGGGAAACCGCTGGGAGGGGGCGTGGCGGAAGAGAAGCGAGCTCGTGTTAAGGACTGTACGGGGCGGGGCTAGTGGAACGAGAGGCGGGGCTGGTGGAACGAGGGGCGGGGCTGGTCTGCCCCAGGCTGCTTCCGGCCTGGACTCCCACTGGTGTGGACCGAGCGATCTCCTGCGCCCTCCAGCGGCCATTGCAACCCAGCTGAAAAAGGGGCCGGGTGGGGTGGTCCTGCCCGAGCACCCTGATTTCGCAGCACTGCAGTCTGCATTCCCCAAGGGCTGTGTGAATGTCGAATTAAATATGGCAATGATGGGGGGAGGGAGCTAGTGCAGTGCAGCATGGCCCAGTGGATAGAGCCGTGGCTGGGCACTCAGGAGTCTAGGACAGCCAAGTTTCAGTCTGTTTGGCCACCTTCCTGGTAGGGGACTTTGGGCAAGTCTGCTCTTTGCCTCAGTTTCCTCATATCTTGAATGTGGCTAACAATCCTGCTCTGCTGACCCCCCCCCCCACCCCCCTCACTAGGGGGTCATTATTACTGAAGGCAGCTTTGCTTCCCCCATCCCCAGACTTTCAGCTTGTCAGAGGCTGAATCTTTCTGGTGCAAAATACATAGCAGGTGGGTAAGTTTTGCTTTCCTTCCCTTGCATGTAAACAGGGCCAAGGGAGGGCTAAGTGGAGAAGGCACCCCCTTTCAAGAGCTGATTCCTCTCCTCAGCCTTCCATGCATTATGGGAGTCAGTTTACTTTAGGGATTATCCCCAGGATCCCTCCCAGCACCTCTTCCCCTCTCTAGGCCCTGGTGGGCATGGGAGACTTGCAGCATGATGGACTGAACCTGACTGACCCTGCATGCAGCAGGGAGCAAGTTCCACAGGGACTGAAAGTGGGTAGTGGAAGGAGTGAAAGCAGCAAAAAATTAAGTGTTAGAGGCTCTGCCTCTGGGGTAGGATAGGGCTGGCTCTTTCCTCTGTGAGACCCCTGATTGGTAGCAGGTGCTGCTGCAACTGGAATGTTCCTGCTTTTCCCTTCTGCAGGGGACACAACATTGGCCCTGATGGAGGACAGAGTGGGGCAGAGGATTTGTGGACCTGGGGTGCTGTAGTCCCTTCTGCACCAGCCCAGCTGCAGGGCAGAACTGAAAGCAAGAGGAGCCTGGAGCCCTGCCCCTCCCACCTATTCTGGGATGAAGCTGGAGTAGGGGCAGTTTCCCCCATTCCCTCCCTAAACCCTCAGCCCAGAGCCGGTCCATCAGGCCCACCCCTGCTCATCACAGGCCCACTTGCCCATGCCCCACAGTGCTCCAAGGAACAGCTACGACCCAGGGCTGCATCCATGCTCCTATCCAGCCAGGCCACACCAGTGTTAAAAGGGGGAAGATGGGTGGGCTGGAGGACAACTGGACATTGTGAGGCAGGAGGGAATGTGTCCCCCATAGAGTAGTCCTGAAATAACTTTTTTTAAAGGAGGCCCATGTAAAAATATTGCCAGACCACCACTTCATACTCCTCTCTCCCTATATAGGGTGGTCATGTTTGTACCATGGGACAGCCATCCACCCCTCCTCTGAATGGGGGGGGGCCTAAGGCACACAGCCCTCTGGGACTATCACCACTGGCAGAAGGACTAGAAAAGTAAGGAAACAGTGGACTGCGGAAGGTCAGTTGGTCTATGGAGGGGGAACCGTGGGGTTTTCCTTCATCTGCCTGTCACCCCTCCCTCTTTATCTTTCTGGGCAGTGGCTTGAGGTGTGTGTGCGCCCAGCCCTGTCACCGTATGCATGGAGCAGTTGCATACTGACTTGAAGCAGCAGCAATTAAAGCACAGAGCAGGCATGTCTTCATTCACTCTAGGGCCTCTGGCTCCAGGTACGCAGATGACCCCATCCAGAGTGACAGGGTATTTTTAGACCAACAGCCTGAGCCCCAGCCCTCCGCAGAAGCAACCAGCCCCTGAGGCAGCTCCAAGCTGAGGACCAATTCAGCCCCAGCCCATTTCCATCCAAAAGCCAAGGTGGGTAGGACCAAGGACCTACCTATGAACTGGGAAAACAGCAGGTCTCCACCACGAGCCAGCGGCCAGTAAATGCTCTCACACCGCTGGGGCTTTCAGGTTTTTTAATTTAGTAGTTTTCTTGGAAAAAAAAAAAAAATAAGGCAAAAAAAAATGGAAGTGGGGGATTTGATTTTTTTTCCCCCCTCAAAGCTACCAGCATCCCACCTAGGGGAACCTGGGGCCCCTGCCCCCTCCATGCCTTCTCCTGCCCCCAGAAGCAGAGATCAGCTAGCACTGGACTTGTCCTCATCTCACCTAGCTGGCAAGAGGGGACCTGCCCTGTCCAGCAAGCAGTCTAGGGGCAGGCAACACGATTGCTGCCCTCACCCGATTGGCCGAGGTGCTGGAGTCAAGGGGAAGGAAGAAAAAAAGAGAACCCAGAACAAAACAAACAAGGAAGGCACCTCAGTGTGGTTCTCAGCCAGGGCTCAGGGCTACAGCGAGATGCCTGATTCCTGGCCCTGCCCCCTCTCTCATGCCTCAGCAGCACCTTTGAACCTCACGAACCAGGTCAGGCTGCCATCCCTGCCTCCATCCTCCCTGCTGAAAGGGGCAGGTGGCTGTAATTTGGAAGGGAGTGGCCGAATGGAGCAGGCAGGATGCTAACTAGCCTAAAGCCAAGTGTGGATCTAGCCCAAGCACCGACTTCCATCTCCTCCAGGCCAGTGCTGCACCCAAGGGGCGGGGCAGGAGCATTGAAGAGCTGGAGTTCTCACTGTGTAGCAGACATGAGATGGTGGGTGTTACAAAAAGTGAGACCCAAGGGGGAGGGGGGAACAGAAATCAAACAAAATATTAGCTCTCTCTACATATATATAATATACAGATATATAACAGGCACTCGCTCAGCCAGGATGCTCCACACCCTCGTAGCTCCCCAGCTCCAGAGTGCATGGGGGGAAGGGAAAGGCCGTGGGGTGTGTGCCCCTTGGCATAAGAGGGAAGAGCAGAGGGGATGGGGGGGGGGACGGGACGGACTGGTCATTTCCCATGGCCCTCTCTGAAATCAGACTGAAAGGCCAGCAGGTGCTGCCCCATAAAGGAGGGTATCATGAGAGCAAGGCCCACCACTGTCCCCACCCCTGCTTCAGGATGTGGAATGGGGCGGGGGGGTTTACGGTTCAGCACTGCCCCCTGCAACATTCCTCTGTCCTCATGGGCATCTACCAGGATCCCCAGCCACTTGTGCACCCCTTGCTCCCGACTACGGGAGGGGAGATGGACCCGGCCCCCTAAGATACGAAACAGGATATCCCCAGCTCCCCCATACCATTCCCTGATGGGAAGTACATCTGGGGGCTTCTGTTCTGACCCAGTAGTCCACTGTGTGCATGCCCTTGGTCTAAGGGTGTTAACAAGGGCCAATCCTTTTCTAATAGCTCCAGCACTCTGCCCTCCCCCAAGTTCCTGGGAACGGTTAGGCCAAGTCAAACAGATAGATGGCCGTGTAAGGGAGCTGGGGGCCACAGCCATGAGTGGCACAGAGCGCCAGTCCCGGGGATCTAGACATCATCACCGTCAGTGTCAATCAGCTAAGGCAACCCAGCCAATCACCCCCACCAGCTTTTGCTTGGGGTGATTGATTCGAAACGAGCGATTGGTTAAGACAGACAGACTTGTGGAAAGCGCTAGGCAAGGAAGTCATATGATCAGCTGCTTCCCTTCAACCTCCATCTTCTTTCCTTCTCCTCCCTGCTGACCCTGCCACGTCCAGCTCAGAAAATGTCCGGGCATGAGCTCCAGTCCTGCTTCTCTTTGCTCTCCCAGTACCCTCCCCGATATACGTGCGCCATCTCCTTTGTGACGGGGTCCTTCTTCCGCTCAAACCACAGAGCCTTGTAGGGGTCATAAGAAGCACCTGGAAGGAGGAGGAAGATCAGAAGGAGGGGGTGTCAGACATGCCAGTGTCCCCTGGTGGGAGAGGAGAGGGGTGAGGGCTGGGAGCCGACTGTCTCCTTACCGTCCTCTGTGGCCTTCATGGCCTCGGCCTCACGCTTCTTGCGAGAGATGCGCTGCTTCTCCTCCAGCCGCTGTTTCTCAGCGTTGGCCTCATCCCAGCGCCCATTCTCCATCAGCCTCTGGTCAGGCCGCAGCCGGCTGTCAGTGGGGGCGGTGCCGCTTTCGGAGGCATTGAGCGTCAGAGCCAGCTCGGAGAAGTAGTACATGTTCTCAGCGTTCTTCCTGTGCCAAGG
Organism: Pelusios castaneus; assembly: GCA_007922175.1. Classification (NCBI taxonomy): domain Eukaryota; kingdom Metazoa; phylum Chordata; order Testudines; family Pelomedusidae; genus Pelusios; species Pelusios castaneus. The sequence goes on along the minus strand of ML686025.1, from coordinate 109,805 downwards.
GCCGGGGATGAGAGATGGCAGTGGGAAGAAGCCCCTCGAGATCCTGCCACCATGGAATCTTCCCACCAGCCCTACAGGCACCTCCACCCATGAGGAAGGGATTCCCTATCCCAAGGAAATTGCTGATCACTGGACTGGTTGCCAGCTCTCCCAGCAAAGGAGATGTGGCTGCAAGTGGGAGAGTTTCATAACCCCGTATGTGAGACAGAGATGGCAAAGCATGGGCCAGCTCCCCGCACCTCAGACATCCCTGAAGGAAACTGGGCTTAGTTGCATCATCTAGCCCAGTGGTTTTCAAACTTTTTTCTTGGGACCCAGTTGAAAAAAATCATGTATGCCCGTGACCCAACAATGACATATTTGAGCAATGCATTCCAGTCTTTTGGCAGTGGCAGTAGGGGGTGCCACGACCCAGCACTGGGTCCCAACCCTAAGTTTGAAAATCACTGATCTAGCCCCTTGCTGTGTCCCAGCCATGCCCTCCTCCCCAAGCCCACCAGCCCTCACTCACGGGAGGGGGTTCCTTTTCCACAGCAGGACCGAGCCCTCCTCCACTCTCTGCCGCCCTTCGGCACCGTTCTCCCCGCTGCCTGGCAGCACCTTGAAGCAGTCCATCTTCTCATCCCAGGTGCCCAGCAAGAGAAAGTGAACTTTCCCGGAGGGGTCGGTCACCTCCCCCGTCACCTGCCAGGAAAGAAAAAGTACCAGGTGGGACTCAGGGTCCAGCAAGACCAGCCAGCTGCTTTCCCAGCCACCCAGCACAGGAGCCGAGTGAGCCTCCAGCTCCACTCTCCGAAACCAAATGAAATAACCAGCCCCTGGAGCCAGAAATTCACCAGAACCCCACTACAACCCTTTGATCCCTGGGAATTCACCAGATTCTGCCCCTCCCACCATTTACCCATCACTCCGTTCCAGAATTCACCAGATTTTTTACCCCCAACCCGCTAATCCATTGCTCCCTCCGCAAATGCCTCAGGTCCCACCCACCCCCAGCCCTGTTATCCCAGCGTTCCCTACAGCAACAGTTGGTATCAGAGCGGAGTCCCGACACCCACAATGTAAGACTAGGAGTGCATGTCACTCCTAAGAGATGGCTGCCACATCACATACTAGATGTTGCCTCCCCCTCACCTGCCACAGGCAGCCCCTTACCCTGCTCCTTTCCTATTCTGACTCCCACTCTGCCCCCCAGCACCTGGCTCTTTTATTCTCTCCCCTTCCCTATCCCCCCAGCCCCAATCCTGCACTGCCTCCCTGCCAGGTGAGCAATGCATCTCGCTCGGGGAGGCATGGGATGGGGTCAGAGACATGCCCCGCCCACCCCACCCTTACCTTCCTGGCCACGTCCCGGGAGAAGTAGCTGTAAGGAACAAACTTGAGATTGCACTTGTCGCCTGTCTTGTGATTGACAATTTCGATCTCGCCGGACTGCGGGAGAGAAGGGGTGGGGTCAGCCAACCTCAGCGGTCCCCCACCCCATGGCAGTGATTGGGAAACTGAGGCACCGTCACTAGGTGGCTTAGCCCAAGTCCCATAGCAGGCCGGTGGCAAAGCTGAGAACAGAAGCCAAGGGTCTCGGCTCCCACGAGGTCACATCCCTGGACCCGCCTGCTCCAAGAATTACTGCTCACCTGGTCTATCCACAGCTTGCCCACTATGATGTTGTGCACCGTCGTGGTGACCTTCTTCCACGTGTAGTGATTGCCAGTGGAGTGGAAGATGCAGTGGATGGTACCTGGTGTCAGGGAAGTAGAGGCAGGAACAGTAGTTAGCAGACACCCCTCATGCGGGGACATGACAAACTCCACCCACCCATGCTGCAGAAGCATGGAAAAGGAGTTTGAATGATTGTTTTCTTTCCCCTATGGCCGCGCTTCTGCCAGCACCCTCCTGTGTCCCTTGTATTTGCTGCTGTGGCCAACACGCTTTCTGGACATGCGCTTGCACCGTGTAACCGATTTCAGGAAGTGACACACGAGGGTTAGCCAGGTGGCCGAAGGGCGGGATCCAAAGAACATCTGATTCCCTGCACAGACACTCTCCAGGAAATACGGCAGATGTCTATTTCTCAACAGCTGACCATCACCTTTGCAGCCTTCCAATTGTACACCCAAACCCCCGCGACTCTGGAGTTATTGTCCAGAACTCCCTCAGACCCATGATATTCACCATTCCTTCCCTTGGCACACAAACAGACCACATGGCATAGTGCACAGGGCTAAGATTCAAAACATCTGGTTTCTACTGTCAGCTTTGCCCCAGCCCACTGGTTGACCTGGGACAAGTTACAGCCCCTTTCCATGCCTCAGTTTCCCCCTCTGTCAAATAGGGGGAGTGACCCTGGTCTCTGTTGCAAAGTGCTTTGAGCTCCATGGCTGAAAAAATCCAGATAAAAGCTAGAGTTATAAACACCACCTTAACTGTCTGGCTAGGGTTAGCCAGGTGCAGCAGCACTTGCTTCAGACTTTCCAACCTTTCCACCTGCTTGGGCTATTCCCACAATGGAAACTGAGGCACAGCAGCGAGGTGCCTCACCTAAGATCACATTGCAAGGTAGCGGGAGAGGTGTGAATGGACTGCAGGAATTTTGGCTCTCCAGTGCACATTCCTCGGCAGGATGGGGCAGAAGGAGCACTAAGCTGGGTGAGGAGTCCTCCTTCCAGCTGACAACACAGCAGGAGGGGTTGGAGACCCCAGCTGGCATTTAGAGCCACAGCTAGGGGAGCGGAGATGGGAACTCCAACCCCAAGAACCTGGTACACTCAGCCTTGGCCCGAGGGACCCTCTCTAGTGCCTTGCAGTGGGGGTGTCAGTGCCCAGGACTCACCGAGGGGCATGATGGAGAGGTATTTGCCGCGGAACTTGCTGGTGATTTTGATCTCCTGGCGAAGAGTCCAGCCGTGCTTGGAGTGAGCATGGTGGGCAGCAGCAGGAGGGTGATGGCTCACCTGGGAGAGGTAAGGGAGAGGATGAAAAAGTCCCCAAGGGGCCTGCACCACACAGTGCCTGTCTCTCCCTAAGAGAGGAGACCGTGGGGACCCAAGGTGGGGTAGGCAGGCGTGGCGGTGCTAGGGGCTTCAGCTGGAGAAGATCCCTAAGGAGACCCAGCACAGATGGCACCACAGCCTCACTTCTTGTTGAGGGCAGAGGTTGTATGTACCTGCTCACAGAGGGAGCGGTAGCCATTCTCCTCCAGCCGATCGAGCTCGAAAGTCTCCCCCAGGAGAGGATTGAATGGCTTGCTGGTGCGGAGGACAGTGGTGGAGTAGGAGGAGACCGTGAAGGCGGCCACGTAGCACAGCTGCTCCAGGGAGCTCTCACACTTGGCTGCTCGGTCCAGTAGCTCGTGGTACTCCAGGTCCTCCGTGAGGCGCTGCAGCATGGACAGGGGCTCGTTGAAGTTCACCTGGGCACAGGAGAGAGGAAGTCAGAGGCAGGAAACAAGCCCAGGACCTCAGCTGCTCAGGGAGCCTGGACATTTGGAACCCAACAATCTCAGATCAGTGGGGCTGGCCTTACAAGTGATCCCAGCTGTTCCTCACAAAACTAGAGGCTACTCCAAACTAGTCCCAGTGCACCCCCAGCAGGCTGGGGGACTCACCGGCATGGGGATCTTGGAGAGCTCCTTCCCAATACAGTTCTTCATGATGCTCCACAGGTTGAGGCTGTAGTTTGGCTTGTTGGGAATCCGAGTTCTCTTCTCCTTTTTGGTGTCCTCCGGCTGATGTTTGTACTGAGGGCAAGAATCCAAGGGTGCATAAGAACCACCACACTACCAGCTCTGCATGACCTCTTCTCAACCCCAGCTTGCCAACAAAGTGTGACAGCTAACCAACCCCTATATGTTCTCCTCTACCTCCAGCCTCTGTCCACGCAGCTTTCTATGCCTTGGACATCCTCAACCCTGCTCCGTCCACCAGCTCTCCTCCTGCACATCTTCCAACTCCACTCCCAGAAGGCTTAATTCTCCCCCACTCAGCATTCATGCCTTCCTCTACCTCCAGCCCTGCCCATTTAGGCTAAACTCGTCAGGACCTTGGCTTCACACCTGCCTAAAGTACGCAGCAAACCAATGGTGCTGATTAAGTCACCGGTCCCAGGACCATTCCCTGGGACACCCTCTCCCTCTGGGGGTTTCCCTCAATAACAAGACCGAGCCTCCCTCTGGGCGCAGAACTACCTGCTCATCAAGGCTGACATCACTGCTGGCACCACTGATGTTGCTGCCGGTGCGTCTGCAGGAAGGAGAGAAAACTAGAATCAGCACACCCCGCCTTCTGATGCCCTCCCATCTCCAATGGATCAGAGGCTTTTCTCAGTCTGAGGTACATTGGAAAGCAGAGGCATTGTAGAGGATGCAGCAGGGAGCTGGAGAGGCCCATGCCATGCCAATAGCTTTCCCTCTTCACAGGAATCCAGGACATGGTGCTTACCAGCCAAAGGAGATCTACGTCAGTGGTTCCCAACCTTTTTGGCTTGAGGGCCACAGATCCCATTTTTATAGCCCTGAAGAGCCACCAGTCTCTACCAGCAGGGCAACACCCCCCCACACCAAAAAGAAGTCTGCCTCCTCTCTGATCTCCCAACTCCCTGGCTGCACCAGGGAAGTTGCATGTATCTGTAGCCCTGTGCGCTCCCTTGGGTCCCTAGGCAATGGCTTCCTTCTGCAGCTAGGGGGATGGAAAAAAAAATCAGTGCTCCCCTCCCTCTGGCTCCAACAGAAACCCCAGCCCTACAGACCTAGGCAGAGCGCTTTGCTATGCTCCCCGCTAAAGTCAGGGGCAAGGGAGTGCTGATCTCTCATCCCCTTGGCTGCACCATCATTTAGCCCTATGGGAATATGCTCCACCAGAGTCCTTAGGCAGTGGCTCCCTTCTGCAGCCAGCAGGAGGGGAGCCATGGGCCACAGGTTGGGAACCACTGATCTACATGATCAACCATGGACAGAAGCAGAGGGAAGAGGAGCAGGGAAAGCAATACCCTTGACTCAGCCCCAAGATCACTCACTTGTGGCCCATGCTCTCCGGCATAGTGATGATTTCTGGTGCATCGAAGAACTCGTTCTCATCATCTTCATCACTCAGGTCTCCTTTCCCTGGGCAGCACTCATCTGCAAGAGGGAACGGCGGCAAGCTGTACACGAGAGTCTTCAGGTCTCCATCTGCCTGTAGCGTGCTGCTAAAACCCAGCAGGAGGCACTACAGGAAGCAGTACAGGAGGGCTGGCTGTAGGTGGAGTTCCCGGACACCGCAGTACCAGCCTCTCCCAGCACGGGGCACTATAGGAAGCAGGGCAGGAGCACTGGCTGGAGCTCCTGGTTGCCAGTCCTGGCCTCTGCCAGAAGGGGGCACTACAAGGAGCGGGGCAGGAGTGCTGGCTATCGGGGAGCTCCTGGCTACTCCAGTCCTGAGCTGTCCCAGCAGGGAAAGTTCTAAAAGGGGAACAACGCCTAACAATTGAGAGCAGAGAGAGCTCTCCGTCACTCGTCCTTGTATCACCCAGCAAGAGCAACAGCAGATCGCTGCAACGCAGCCTTGGGGAAGGAGCCCGGCCCTCTGACCTTTAGCGGAGCCCCCGCGGCCGGGAGTGCTGGCTGGCAACACGGTGGCCCCACGGAAGGCTCTTTCCAGGTGATTGTGCTGCTTGGCCAGCTGCTCCAAGGTCTCCTCCAGACGGATGCGCTGGTCTCGCTCGTACTGCAGGGACTTCTGCCACTTCTTGCTGTGCGTCTGCGCCAGCATCAGGAAGTCCCGGCAGGCCTGCGAGGAAGAACACAAGTCAGGGCCGCAGCTCCACCTTTCACCCAGCCCCAGGAGCAGGGGGCATGCATGCCTGCCTGGCTCCAGGCTCCCCCCTTTGGGGGCGAACAAGAGCTGCAGGGGAATCGTCAGGCCACTGGCAGCACCCCAGCCACCACCCAGACAGTAAGTCTTTTGGCCAGCCATCCTTCTGAGCCCCTGGGCTCAGGTGACTAGAGGGAGCTCTGAGACCAGTGAATCCCTGGCAAATTGGGGAAAGCAGGCAGGAAGGGGTTAAAGGTAGCAGCCATTTGAAGAAGCATGGGTTCCCATTTCCCCCACAGCCCCTGCTGCCTTGTGGAGACCGGCCCATGCTGGGATCTTCCCTCGTACACAGGGATACATCCTGTAGCCAGGATCCCCATCTCTCTCTGCTTGGCACCTCAACCCTCTATGGCCAGGCAAGGGATGATCACTGAACCTCAGCCTGCAATCAGCCCCCACCATGGCACGCTGAGCCAGGCCGCCTGGTGGCACGCCTCTCTGCCTACCAGGCAATCCGATTCCACGTGCTGTAGCAGGGACTGATCACAGGAGCCAGGGAAGCCCTAGACAGGCGCTGCCGGGCATCATCACAACCAAGAGGGAATGTAGGCCACAGGTACTCATGTTCTGCTCAGCAAAGGGCTGATGACAATGCAGGAACCCAAAGACTGCTCTGACTTACATAGAGCAGCACATCTGCCCTCTGCTCCAGAGACTGCTTCCACTGCAATAGCAATCAGGACCTCAGTGTGTCCCCCAGCCACAGACCACGGCCGCTTGCCCCAAACAGCATCTGACCTAACACGCCAAGTTCTGTCTCTCCCATCTGAAGCCACGCATGCTGTGGCATGTAATCTCTGCAGCTCTGCCTCCCCCCTCCCGCTGGTCCCACTCACGTTGATCATGGCGTTGGAGGTGATGCGGAAGAGCGTGGCACGCTCGTTGACCTGCTTGATCTTCTCGTTGCTCTCTGCGGGCAGCTTGAGGGTCTCCAGCTCACTGAGGGAGCGCTGCAGCGCCGTGCCGTGCTTCGCAATCAGGTCGTTGCATGTGCTCAGGTCCTCCACTTTGCTGGACAGAGTGCGCAGTGTGTTCTGCAGCTCCGTCTTGTCCGTCTGTGACACAGACTCTTCATCGCCCGACTCATCTGAGGGAGAAAGAGGGGCAAGGAAAAGACACGTCACATCCAGCCAGGATGGGGATGTTTGGCACCGACCAGCTACGTGCACTACCAACCTCCCTCTGTTTCCCAGACATGATCAGCGCACTTCCTACGTTCTGTCCCCATCCGAGGCAGGAAGTGATGGTAGCGGATTGGACAGCTCAGGGGAAATGGTGCTTTATCCTAACCAGTCCCGCTAGAGGTCAGTAATGATTGCCAGCAGCTGTCATCCCATGGCTACTCAGTGGCCCATGTGAAGCATGCTCGGCCACAATGCCTTGGCCTTTACTTTTGGGTTGTAATCTACCACCACACCTCTAGCAGGGGTCTCAGCAGTGGACCTCCACTTCTCAAAGCGTGAGCATCTCCTGCTGGGACTAAGCGAGCCAGCTCTGCTAGCCAAGGCTCCACCTCCCACCGCTAGTGGGCACACAGTGCTGCGCTGAGTGGCTGTGGCTTACAGACCCACCACTAGGGAGCCACGGGGCTCCAGCAGGGCAATCTACATAAGGCTGAATGGCTTGGCAAGAATGATTACACCTGTGCTCCATGCCAGTTCCCAGTGGGTCTCAGCTCCTGGTTCTCTCCTTGGAGCAGACAGAGACCTGCTTTCTTCTACCCTGCTGGAGCCCTGGATGAGCTGTTCAGAGCAGAGCTTTAGCGAAAAGGGGCTTTTGAGCTTTCTTTCTTGGCCTAACAGTACATGTCTGTTGACCTACATGTCACAGTGTAAAGCTCACCTTGCTTCTTAGACAGTCAATAAGGGGCCTGAATGAGAGTTAAAGAGGGAGTTTACTCCAGAGAGGCTATTTATTTTGCTCCCCCTCTGTTTCAAAACAGAATCTGAAATAATGATTCAAAAGCCAGGATGACAGTAAGGCTATTCACTGCAGAAGTGGCTCCAAGAAGTCTATTTGAAGACACTATCGGAACAGATCAAGCCAGGGATTCCTGACACATGAGGAGCGTGTTAAGCAGTAAGAGAGGCGACATTAGGGCATGTACTACAATTCTGGAAGCAGAGATGTTTCAGGAATCTCGGAATTCATCCGTCAGAGATAGTAATGAAGACCCAGTATTGTCAGAGTCACTAAAGGTATGACTGCTGATCTTAGTTCTCCGGGGGAAGAACCAGAGGTCCAGAAATCCCAAGCAGGCAAACTCAGACCTATATTAAATAATTTTATTGGGGGTCACTCCCAAAGACGTCACTTGGGAGTGATTCCCCACGGCGCTGGCAGCTATATGTACCATCCCAACCAGGTATAGCTAATCACTTGCCATATTCATAGAGGCTAAACTGGAAAAGATCTAGAAAAACTGGGCTATTCCTCCCCCCCCAACTCAGCATGACCTTTCATTTTCCAGACCTCTTCCAATATTTGTTCAATATTACATGGTGCAAAAGTGACAGCTGCCATCCCAGCAGCAGCCAGAGGAGACCTGCCTTTTTGTATTAAAGGGAGTAACGGCGGATGCTATTACAGAGGTACAGAGACCATCACAGAGCGTTCACGTTGTACTGGAAGTATTGCGCATTGAAAAATGCCGATCAATCCCACTCCCAAAAGTGAAGTTAGAAAACCAACACACTTGGCACTAAATCCTATTTCTAAGCAGGGAGGCCAGGAAGTCAGAGAGAGAGAGAGAAACACAAAATTCAATCCTTGGGGACAGCCACTGGGCACCTACCAACAGTGCCGATTTCGCTCTACTGAATGTTTCACACAACTGCTGTCTGAGCATGGACAGACCTAGTAAGACTGCACAAGCAGATCTTTATGTGCGTTCATGCCACAGCCCCAGACAGCATGAAGCTGTAGCTGAGGGATGCTGCTGAGGGAAATAAAATTCAACAGAGCTAAATATACCAGTCCAGAGGGAGGAATGGCCTCAAATGCCTCTTGCTACTGAACACAGTAGCTTAGACCTGGTGGGGAACCAGATACAGAGAGTGTAATTTTGAGGCTAATGATGGACAAGAGATGGAACAGTTTACTCATGGGTAAAGCAGAGTCCATCTGTCCTTTTGCTAAGGCAAGCTAGAAGGCAACAAGCTCTCAGGCCATGTGGTGCCATGGGGCATTGGGCACATGGTTCAGAGGACACTGAGCAGCAACTTGGAGAACCACAGGTCTGGTGCTGTGAAAGGCTGGAGACACATGCTCCTCGCCCTGAGAAGCTATAAATCTAAATAGGATGGAATGGAACATGCCAGGAATCCCAACTGGGCACCAAGTAAAACTGCACTGACTCCCCACAGGGTACACATCACATCCCCAGAATGGGAAGGGGATTGGTATCCGTGGGGCAAAGCGCTTGATGCTGGTTTCAGGTGCACAGTTCTGACCACCCATTGCACCCAAAAGAGCTTTGAGCAGGGAACCCCAAGAGTGGAGAGAGAAAATTACTTAGGGAGCCCATATACCCCCTCCTGACACATAGCACTCCACCCAAGAGACCTGAAGCCACATCTAGAAGAGCATTCCCTCCCCCAAGAGGAAGAGAATTCAGTCTTTATACCAAATCATTCCTAGCTTCCCCCATGTCCCCTGAACTGCATCATCACTGGGTGCGCCCACCCTTCCATGGAGCTCCCTTGGAGGAATGACACATGGGACCCCTTACCTGATTCTGCCAGCATCTTGACAGCCTTGGCCTTGGCCAGCTCCAGGGCTGTGACCCAGCGCTGTCGCTCCACCTCTGAGCTAGCCTTCAAGTGATAGGTCTGCGCTCCACCGTTGGAGATGATGAAGTTGCAGGAGTCCTCCACGGTGATGTTGGCCGTGGCTAGGTTAATGGTCCCACGACAGGTATGACGCATCTCTGCTTTCGATCTGAAATGATGATGGAGAAGGTTGCGGGACAGAGGCAAACAACAGATAACCCAGTCACGCTGAGATGGACATCACAGAACAAGGTTGCTGGCATGTAAAATTAAAAAGGTCATAGAGGAATTTTTAAACAAAGGAGTGGGGGAAAGCCAAGACACTGTGCTGGTGAGGGAGTGGCACTATATGTATAAGGAAGCATAGACTTAAATATAGTAAAAATTTTAAATGATTCAAACTGTACCACAGACTCTCTGGATAAAAATTCCATGGTTGACTAATAAGATATAGAAGTAGGACTAAACCACCTGTTCAGGATGGTGACAGTGCTTGTGAAATGCTCAGTGAAACCAGAAAGGCTACAAAAACTAAAAACTCCAATAAAGGGGGATTTCAACTATCCTCATATTACCAGGTACAAGTCACCTCAGGACAGAACCTGAGACAAAATTTCTAGACACCTTTAATGACAGCTTCTTGGAGCAGCTGGTCCTGGAACACACGGGGGAGAGACAAATCTGAATTTAGTCCTAAATGGAGCACAGGATCTAGCCCAAGAGGGGAGCATAGCATAACCACTCAATAACAGCACCCATGATGTAATTAAATGCAACATCCGTATAGCAAGGAAAATACCAAAGAAACTTTCCACAGTAGCATTTAACTTCAAAACAGGCAACTACAAAAAGTAGGAAGAAAAATAGTTAAATGAAAAATTAAAGGAACAGACCCAAGACTGAAATGCTTGCATGGAAACTTTTTAAAAACACCACAATAAAGGCTTGAACTCTATGTTTACACCAAACAAGAGAAACAGTGAGAAGACCAAAAAGATGCCACAATGGCTAAACAATAGTAAAAGAGACAGTTAGAGACATCTTGTAAAATTGGAAGTCAAAACCTACTGAGGAAAATAAAAAGGAACAAAATCTGGCAAGTCAAGTGTAAAAACACACAAGTCAAAAAAGCATTTGAAGAAAAACTAGTAAAAGACATGAAAACAACACCTTTAAAAAAAAAAAAAAAAAAGTCCATCAGAAGCAGGAAGCCTGCCACTCAAGGAAGAGAAGGCCACTGTGGAGACGCTAACTGAATTCATTGCATCAGTCCTCACAGAGCCTGTGAGGTAGATTCCCACACCTAAACGTTTCTTTTTAAGTGACAAATCTGATGAACCAGCCCAGATTGCTATGTCCGTAAAGGAAGTTTTAGAACAAGCTGATGAAGAGTAATGAGTCACCAAGATTAGATGGTATTTACACAAGTGTTCTGAAATAGCAGAACTACTAATTGTGGTATGTAACCTATCTCTTAGTTTCTGTACCAGACGACTGCAGGATAGCCAATGTAAGGATGGTTTTTAAAACAGCTCCACAGATGATCCTGGCAATTACAGGCCAGTAAGCCTAATATCATATCAGTACCAGGCAAATTAGCTGAAACTATAGTAAAGAACAAAATTAACAGACGCATAGACCACCACAATATGTTGGGGGGGGGGGAAAGGGGGGGAGTCAACATGGTTTTTATAAAGGGAAGGCATGCCTCAACATGTTATTAGAATTATATTTGGAGGGGTATCAATAAACATGTAGACAAGGGTGATCCAATGGATACAGTGTATTTGGACTTTCAGAAAGCCTTTGACAAGGTCTTTCACCAAAAGCACTTAAGCAAAGTAAGCTGTCATGGAATAAGAGGGAAGGTCCTCTCATGGATCAGTAACTGGTTAAAAGGCAGGAAACAAAGGAAATAAATGGTCAATTTTCACAATAGAGAAAGATACACAGCAGGGTCTCCCAAGGATCTGTACTGGGACCAGTACTGTTAAACATTCATAAATGTCTGGAAAAAGAGGTAAACATCAAGGTGCCAAAGTTTGCAGATGATAAAATATTCTTCAGGAAGGTTAAGTACAAAGCAGATTGTTAAGGGTTATAAAAGGACATCAGAACTAGGTGACTGGGTAACAAAACAGCAGACGAAATTCACTGTTGGTAAATGCAAAATAATGCACAATGGAAAACAATCGCAATTAAACATACAAAATAATGGGATCTAGATTAGCTGTTATCACTTAAAGTAGTGGTTTTCAAACTTTTTTCCTCAGGATCCAATTGAAAAAAATGTATGCCCGCGATCCAACAATTACATCTTTGAGCAATGCATTCCAGCCTTTTGCCTGCAGCAGCAGGGAGCACGGCGACCCAGCACCTGAGGCTTGCAACCCAATGTTGGGTCCCAACCCGTACTTTGAAAACCACTGACTTAAAGAGATCCTGAAGTTATGATGGAAGATAGTTCTCTGATAATATCTGCTCAGTGGGAAGCAGCAGCCAAAAAAGCTAACAAAGTTAAGAACCATTAGAAAAGGGATGGACAATAAGACAGAAAATGCCACTATATAAAATCAATGGTACATCCCACACCTTGAATAATGCATGAAGTTCTAGTCACCCGTCTCATAACAGATACATTAGAATTGGAAAAAGTACAGAGCAATGCAACAAGAAATATTAATGGAACAGCTCCGGAACTGAACAGTTTCCATATATATGGGGACAGAGTCAAAAGACCTGGTCTGTTCAGCTTAGAAAGAGACTACTAAGAGGGCATATGAGAGAGAGCTATAAAATCATGAATGGTGCAGAGAAAGTGAATAAGGAAGTTTTATTTACTTCCTCACATAACACACAACCCAGGAGTTACTGAATGAAATTAACAGGCAGCATATTTAACACAAACATGAGGAAGTACTTCTTCACACTGTGCAATCAACCTGTGCAACTCTTTGTCAAGGGATGTTGTGAAGGCCCAAAGCATAACTTGATTAAAAAAGAATTAGAGATCATGGAGGATAGGTCCATCAATGGCTATTAGCCTAGATGGTTAGGGACACAGCCCTACGCTTTGGGTGTCCCTACGCCTCTGACTGTAAGCAGCTGGGACTTGATAACTGCCCTGCTCTGTGCATTCTCTCTGAAGCATCTGGTGCCAGCCACTGTTGGCAGACAGGATAGTGGGCTAGAGGAAAGTTGGTCTGACGCAATACAGCTGTTCTTACAACATGGCATCATGTCCGAGTCCTCCAGTTCCCCCAGCATACCATCCTCTGTCCTTGAGAGAACTCCAGGCAAGCAGGGAGAGATGGGGCTTTTGAAACCATAACAGCATCACCCCAGGATCAGCCAGAGGGGGGGGGGGGCTGTAGAGTGCTAGGCACTCCATATGGGGGGGGTGTTGCTTTGATTTGAGCTGCTTGCTATGTGGACATTATTAGCCAAGTCTCTTCCCTGCCAGCTTTCACTAACACATGGCAAGCTGCAGAGGGTATTTGCCTCCTTTCATGTCACCACCTCCCCTCCCCCAAACACATACTGGCAGTAGCTCCCAGTTTGTTCTATTATTGGGTCAGGCCAATCCCCTTTTAAGGGTCTGGGTGGGGAGGCTTTTCCATGCTCATGTGATCTCTACACTGGCAGGCGTTTCTAATAATAGGGCAACATCTTGAACTTCAGAGAACTGCGTGGTAATTTAGCCCAGCCAGCCAGCCAGCCACGCACTAGGCAGACCAGATGGCCGGGGATTTTATATTCACTGCTGGGCCTCAGCCAAACCAGCGAGCTTTTGGGGGTGGTAAGCCCCATGGTGGACGTGGCTTCAGAGCACTCCCAGGGCCAGAACCTCCACCCCCAAAGTAAATATTAACCCAGCGCACCAGTGAATTCCCAAGCGACCCACGTCACTCTCTGCTAACAAGATGCCCAGTAACGAACACCCACCACCCAGCAGGAAATTCCAGAGCTGGCCAGGGAGATATCCCTGCTAGATACTGTCCTTTGAACTCAGCGATTGGGCAATAGTGATGGGAAAAGGAAACCCCCCAAAATCATGACAGAATTAACATGGCTGGAAGGGGGGGGTCCTCTTTTGCCCACCCTCCTTAAGGTCAAAGGGTCTTGCTCCCCCACAGATAAGTTGAGCCGGCAAAGGACATCACTTCTGGCAAGTACACACAGCCTGCCTGCTCTGTCAGTCACGTGAGCCCTTCGCCAGCCAATCTAGTTATTCAAGCTGCAACTTTTCCCTCCCCCACCCCAACTCAGGAAGGGTTCGAAGTTCCCACACTGTATTGCTGTGGTACAATGCAGGGCTATCTCCCTTTCCTGCACAGCCAAGCAACACCTAAGCAGCCAAGGGCTGGCCCACACCCACACCCTCCCTCTGCCCTTGGCAGCTGGGGACTGGCCCAAAGGCAGCTGGGTCGGTGGGGGGTGGGGAGAAGACAATGTTGGGGTGAGCTGCTTTTACTCAGAGGCTGTCACTTTTCTGAGTACTCCCTAAACCCGGGAAGCCTTTGCACCAGAGCATCAGACGAGGCAGCTGGGGGAGGAGAACTGTGCAGTCTCCCCTCCCACAGCTCCAGCTGTGTAACAGGAGTTGTGTTGCCAGCTCTTCTTACCCTCCAGGCTCTAGTTACTCCATGAATAATACAGGTTGAGCTACACAGTGTCATGTATACCACACACAGCAGCTCACAAACAGCCATGCCAACCCAGGCTCAGCTCCCCTCCGTCGCCTTCCTCCACGCCGTCACTCTAAAGTAATTGATCAAAATCAAGATGCGTTCAGGAGACAGAACTTCCAAACCATTTGCCTGGGATTTTTCAAGGATGCCACAGGACTGGTATCGTGGGGGAGGCCTTCCCCGAAGGGTGAGGAGGATAAGTCCCCTCTTTCTGCAGATTTAAGATTTTATTTATTTATCAAATGGTGTTTCTAGCCCTTCATGTTTGGAAGGTTTTCTTCCCAAACATGACCAAATACATGGCTGCCTTCCTGAGGCTGCACCCAGGGATCAGCCAGTAACCGTAACAAGACTCTGATCAGTTTCACACCCGCCATTCAGAGCCCTCTACAGTCACCACAGTGCGGGTCTCAAGAGTCTCCCTCAGATACTTGTATTTACATCACTACCTGAGCACCTCGCAATCTGCAACATTGTTACTGCTCCCTGGAGAAGCTGGGCAATGCCCCTGCACCCCAGCTATAAAATGGGGCACAGAGAGGCTTTAAGTGACTTGCTCTAGATCACATGAGGAGTCTGTGGGAAAACCAGGAATTGAACCTATGTCTCCTAATGCTTTGACTGCTGGACTAGCCTCTTCCCTTCTGCTGCTGCTGGGAAAAAGAGGTGAGCAGAATGAGGCCTTGTAGCAGGCCCTCCAGAGGATCCAAAGACAGAAGGCAGGAATACAGCAGCAGACGCAGGCCTGCTCTATGCCAAAAAAATTAGATCGATCTAGCAACGTGGGTCAGGGCTGTGAAGTTTCCCACCGAGGGCTCTTGTTAGAACAACCTAACCCCTGTAGGGGATAGATGAAGGTAGGCTGATAAAGGAATTCTTCCTTCACCTAGGTGCCACCTCTCAGGGATGTGAATTACCTACATCAAAGGAAAACTCCACTTTACAGTACAGCAGTTTGCTGCAGCTGTCACATTGCAAGCACAGCCCCATACCCCCACTCTTGCAGCAGCTAGGAGGCTATGGTAGGGGCAGACTATTGAGAGCCCAACATGCAGGAGATAACAGAATTATTTTTTTCTTCCCAGTAGCCAAGGGTGAGGCTTCAAGCTTGTCAAACATCTACTTGCCAGAGACAGATACGAAGGAGCCCCCCTCAAGCATGGGGTGGGGCTGCGCTTGGTAGGACATACCATCCCTACCCTTTCTGTCCAATCTTCAATACCGATCTGTGATAAAGCTTTTAACCCTTGTACATGCTCCAGGGCTGGATTAATGCAGGAGCTTTAGGGGCTGCAGCCAGGGCCTCGGGCTAAGGGGGGCCCCGGCAGGGACCTGCAGGTGGAGAGGGGAGGCTGGCGCTCAGGTTGTGGATCCTTCCCTGCCTGGAGCCATGGCAGGCAGCTGTAGCTGCTCAGCCAGCTCAGGTCTGATCCCATGGGCAGGAGCAGCCCTGTGCTGACCAGTCTGGCACCTCCCTGAGATGCTGCATAGCTACCACGATTGCCCGAATGGGACATGCTGGCCAGGGCCTGCCTGGAGTTGGGGCATGGCAGGTCACTGCCACTGATACCAGACAGGCATGGATGGAACAGCTCTGTAGGGCAGTGGCAACAAAACGCCCCCAGGCAGATGGACAGTGCAGGGGAAAGCCTGGGGACTCTCCTCCAACCCAAGCAGGGGGTGGGCATGGGGGCTCCTAGGAGGGGACAGCCTAGGGGAGTGGAGGAGGGGGGACAGGGCACTGGGACACTGAACTGCTCTGTGAATGTAGCAGCACCAGGGAGGGGGAGTTCAGAGCACAGAACAGCCTCTTGGGAACGAGGGGGAGGGAAGCAACCTGGGGAACAGTGGGTGGATGACAGCATTTTAAAACCCTGTTTCTCAAGTGTGGTGAGGGACTCCCCACAATAATCTAATAGACCCAGGCCCCCAGGACAGGAAATCCAGCCCTGGCAAGCTCTGAGACTTAGATGTCAGCTTCAGAAAGAGTGTGCAAATGGTTTTACTCTACCTGCAGATATTTATCATGCACATGGCAAAGTAATGACTTCCTGCCTGCCTAAAGCTGTGCTACAGCAACCTAACTCAAGTCAGATGGGAGACGTCCAGCGAACCTTGAGGCCCTACAAGCAGTAGCGTGAGCAATCCGGGACGGGGTGACCTCAGAGGTGGTAGTGACTCAATGCGTGACATGGCGGCAGATACTGTGCTGCATAAGGTCCTGGAGTCAGCGGAGGCCCTGGTGATTCAAATCTCATCACATTCTGCACTTCAGCCTGGGCACAATGGCCAGATCCAACTCAGAGGGCTGAGTAAAGTGATGCCTGATTCCAGGGTGAACACCACTGAGACCCCTCAGGGCAGAGGGCACTGGAGAAACGTTTCAGTGGATTTTTATAGACGGCTCTAACTTGCTTAATTTGGTACAGGACAGCAGCCCTCATTCCCCGCCCAGCACCTTGGAGGGCCTAGAGCACAGAACCTCACCACCACACACAATGGCATGTTACCACCTTGACACCCACCAGCAGCCACACAAAGCAGCAGGCTGCAGCCAACTCAGAACCCCACTGCAGCAGCACCGTTCAAAAGTCAGTGGGGCAGAAAGTCCCCTCTGGCTGTGTGGGCAAGGCCCCTGGGACCCTACTCACCCAAACCAGGGAGGACAGAGACATTGCTCTCCACTTCCCCCTGGACACAAGGCACTGCACGGTAGGCTGATTGCATCATACTAATCCACACACACAGAACAAGAAAAGTTTTGCTTAAAGTTCAAGTTGCTCCATGAAGAGGGAAGGAAACCAGGAGACTGGACATGGACCGGTCGGCCTACAGAGGGGTGTAGTTTGTAGCTTGTGATTCTCAGTAGGCTGTGAACCTAGGGCAAGCAAGGCAGTGAACAAGGGGTTTACAATTAGCAACTGCCAGTTATGGTACCTAGCCCTTATCTAGTGATTTGTTCAAGTATCTCAGTGGCCAGTATACAGGAAGGTGTAAGAATCCTGCCATGGCAGGAATGGGATAATCTGTCTCCAACCTTAGGTCTCCTCTAGCCCTAACAGATATACCGTCCCAAATGTATCATTAATTAATCTGGATGTTTTTACTCTCTATACAGATGTCCAACTCCTTTTTTAATCATGCAAACTCTGGACCTCAATGACTTCATGTGCCAGTGAGTTCCAGAGGATAACACCACATTAGACTTTTACCATGGTCCTCCTATTAATCTTTTCTCTAAAGTAGCAATCTCAATCTTTTCAATCTCTCTGGCTGGGAGAGTTATCCAGGCCTTTGATCATTTTCTTCACCTGTCTCTGAATCTACCTCTATAGTGGCCTTGCTGTACAGGAAGATACCTGATATTTACAGTAACCAAAGAACATGTAGCAATCAGGAACCTCTCTCTGTAGGGGTGGCCACCAGTACCTGTAAAGGAGGAGCTCACTGCAAAGATCGGGGGCGGTATGAATAAAACTGGTCTCTCTTCCTAAGGGAAAGCAGCTGAAAAGCACATTTTTCAGGGGATGAGGAAAGGGGCTAGAGCCTTCTCTCCTGGGAAAGGGGAATTTTCTTCACACATGGGGGCACAGATCCTGCTACCTAAAGGAGACTATTGATCTCCACCTACTTTATCTGGCCCATCTTCATGGCACCCTGGTGAGGCAGGGTAATGTTATTTGCAGTTTACAGATGAGACCCAGACAGCCCAGCTTCCCCAAGGTCAGAGACAAAACCTGAAGCAGGAAACTGACTGACCCAGTTCTGTTTAATACAAGACAATTTTTTCTTTGGTGGGGGCAGAGGGGGAGCGTCTCTCTGTGTGGAAGTGATCACTATCTGAGTTAATGTATAAACCTGTCAATGTGAGGACAGGATTATGGACAGTAACTGAGCAGCTGCAACAAGTACTGCTCTGGAAGAGTGTGAAAGGGTCTCTTCCCAGTGAGCAGGGTACAGAGCAAGAGGTGCAGTGCCCAAGGAACCCACTGCTCTGGGTGAGGGAGAAAAAGCCTCTTCACTGGGACAACCCAAGCCCAGAGAGGTGTCAGTGTGAGGAAAGGGCTGAGTCTGTAATAGCAGCAAGGCTGAATCTCTCTTCCTAAGGTGGGGTCCCATTGGGAGGCAGCCCCATAGTACAGTGTGTGCTATGACCTGTGGTAGCTTGGGGAAGCAGGCTCAGTGGGAGGGTCTTGCTCAGAAAGGGGGGGAGGCCCTTCTTTGCCAGTTTAGCACCCCACTCCTCTAGGGCACAGGGTCTCACCCACAGCAACTCAGGAACAGGGGCTGGGACAAGGGACCAGAAGTTCACTTGTAGCAGCACAACAGCTGGTTGCTATGGGGCAGGAGGCCTCGGGGCAGTAGCTATAGGGGCTGATGCGGGGGTGGAGTCTAGGGGCCAAGGGGCGGGGCCTCACCTGTAGCATGGCCCCAGCCTGTTGCTATGGGACAGGGGGCGGGGCCTCGGGGCAGGGGGCGGGGCCTCACCTGTAGTAGCTCAGCAGCCCGTTGCTCAGCACGAACCAGCGCCGCTGATACCCTTTGATGTAATTGGTCCATTTGAAGAGCCACCCTTCACGGGCCGACCCGGAAGTGGAGCTGCCCGACCCGGAAGTGGCTGTCACCCCGCCCGGGCCCGTTCCGCCCGGGCCCCCCCCGGGCCCCACGCCGCCTGGCACCGCTGAGGGAAGCGGGGGGACTGGGGCAGGACCCGAGCAGCCACCGCTGCCTCCAGCAGCTGGTGCCGAGGGACCGGGCGCCGCCGCTGGGCCTGGCCCGGGCCCCGAGACGGGCCCCGCAGCCCTCAGCTCCGACATCTCACGCCGCGTCTGAGAGCTCGTCGCGCCGCCGCTCGGAGTCCAAGTGCCCTGCCCCCTCCTCCCTCCGTGCGCCGCTGCGCCGTCTCCCGGCCCCCCGCGCGCTGCCCATTGATGGCTCCGCCCCTCTCCGGCGGCAAGGGTCCCGCCCACTGCCGTCGAGACCCTGCCCGGTACTCTGTCATTGGCCCAACGGCGTCTGTTGGGCGGGTCCTGGCACCCGATTGACTAGCCCCAGTCGCCACCGCCATCCCATTGGCTTCATCTTCTCTCTTTCCATTGGGTATTTTGCCTGCCTTTCGCTGTCTGTATCCAATGGGAAAGTGAGGGCGGGAATAATGAAACGTCACCCTAGAAACGAGACACTATTGGGTGAGGACGCTAGGCGCTGAGAGGTGATTCATCCTGCGGCTGATTGGCTGGGTGGGCTCCAGTGGGAGGAGTCTCCGCCAGCCGGACGCTAGGATTGGCGCTGACTAGGGACCGACCCGACCTACTACTAGGAAGCGGCCGGAGACTAGTAGGACCTATGACCCCTGACCCAGAGCTACTCTCACTCTGACGTGTCAACCTCTGACCCTTGACCTGCCTATCAAGGGGCCAGGACCCCAGCATGGCCAGTAATCCCAGCTGCTGGCTCTGGCCCCTTTGAGGCCCCAGGTCATGGCTGGGCAAACCGACACAAACCCAGCCCCAAAGGGGTAGCCATGTTACTCTAGTTCATCAAAACAAACAAGGAGTCCTGTGGTACTTTTAAAGACTAACAAATGTATTTATCGTGTGAGCTTTCGTGGGGGAAAAATCCCCCTTCATCAAAGCATCTGACGACATGCAATTTTCTCCCACAAAATCTCATGCGATAAATACCTTTGTTAGTCTTTAAGAGGGCCACAGGAGTCCTTGTTTGTTTGGCCCAAACCCAGGACAGCAATGGACTTGGCCTAGGTCATGCGGTGTCTGTGAAAGAGCTTAAAATGGAACCCGAACATCCCAGTCAAATCCCTACCGACCCTCAGGATCTTAAACTGCCATCTGTAAAGAATGGCATGGGCAGGATCTGCTGGGAGAGGGGATTGACTGAGGCCAGGTTCCTCCCTAATCCCTGCAAAACAAACGAGTCTGGTGGCACTTTAAAGACCAACTAATTTATTTATTTCATGAGCTTTCATGGGAGAAAATCCCACTTCATCAGGTGCTTGAAGATGGGGAATTTACAGAATGGGAGCAAACTAAATCCCTGCAAGGATTCATCCCACCACATGGGAGGAGGAGGGGGGGGAAGAAAGCCACACAGACCCTTGCCAAATAGGTGACCAGAAACTGAAGGTGGAAACTAGAAGATGTGCACAACCAGGAACGGAGAGCATGACCTGCTTGTCAGGTCCAAAATAGGAGGATGTGCAAACTAAGGATTTCCTCATCAGCAGTGAGAAAAGACCATCCCCTGAAGAGCAATTGGGGGGAGGGGGGTAATTGTGTGGGGAAAATGGATGGCAAATGCACTATGTAATGCAACACTTTGCTGCCCGGTCAGGAATGCATGGTGACTAAAGGATGCAGATAATAATATAGTGCTTTTTTATCAGTAGATCTCAAAGCACCTTAAAAATTTTTAATGTATTTCTTATGAACACAGCCCTGAGAGGCCAGACTGCGTTATCCCTATTTTTGGCATATGGGGGAGAACTGAGGCACAGAGATTTGCCCAAGGTCACAGAGGAAGTCAGCATCACATCAGCATTTTTCTTCCTTTGCTCCTCTGTACATGTAGATTATTGTTGGTAATATTTGTCATCAGTTTGTAAGTGTAGACAGTGATATCCATGTTTACTCACAGTTACTGATAAAAACATAATCTTTCTAAGCCTCTTCAAAGCTCCAACCCCAAATACATCCTGAAGCCACATCCCAACCAGATGCCGCTCAGGCTGTGACATCACATTGTCTCAGCTGAGGTGATGGAGTAGGAAATAGTGTAAGAATTGTGTGTGGTTAGATTATGCTAACACCTGGTCCCTGCATTGTGAATCCAAATAATGAAGGATTTGGTGTATTGTATAATTGCGGTTGCGGATGTGTTAGCACTGAATGTTTAAAGGGAACCTCAACTTTTGTGGACAATCACCACTTGAACTGCAGCAGATGTTGAATAAGAAAAGCTCAGATCCTCACAGGTATTTAGGCACCTAACTCCTATTGAAATTAGCAAGAGTCAGGTACCCCAGTACCTTTGAGTGTCTGGGCCCAAGCCACTAATGAGGTGGTTCCTAATAATTTACACACAGTGGATGCTCTCACTACCTTGCTTGCTTTTAGAATTGTGCTTTTCTTTGTTAGCCCCTGGGGTAGCAGCATGTACTCTCACAGGTGGTACCTCTCCAGTCCACATTGTCTCATTTTAATTAGATGTATAGAATAAGTATTTATTTAAAGCATCTTCTGATCTGTGCACATTTGATGTTACGCTTTACTCCAAGTATCATTTATACACATAGCATTAATTAAGCTGCACCATGCCTCACTGGATTAGAGATGGACATTTTTTCTAGGGTTAGCATCCTGGTTGAGTTTTGACCAGCCTCCCCCCACTCCCCCTTAGTTTGGGTTGGGCCCAGATGAGGTTGGACATTCCCCCATGCCCCTTTCTCAAGGTTGCATTGGGTTCTCAACCTGGCTAGGCCCATTGCTAAGGCTGGACCAGTCTCAATGTGAATTGGAGTGAGGCCTAGAAGAAGAATGATTCTTCCTTCATGAGACTGTCTGAAGCCTGGATCCCCCCTGCTGAGGCTGCAGCAGCATGACTGCCATTGATAACATCTTTCCTCTGAAAGCCATCCTGTCTGGGTTCAGATAACTGGGTCTCGTTTCCTCCCTCCTCTCAAAACAAATAAGAGCCACACTTCTTTCTGTTTCTGTTTCTGTTTCTGTTTGCTAGTGACAGCTCTTGAACTTCCTAGTTTTCTTTCTCCATGTTGCTACTTCTTCTCTTTGTTTCTTTGCGGGGGCCATCTCACCAGTTAGAGACTCCTGAAGAATCCCCACCCAGAAATCCCTTTGCTCTCCACCATCTTCCACAGGCTAGGATTGATGTCTACTTCCTTTGGCTATCCAATCTGTTTCCTTCTTAGTCTGAGTGTGCAGCAGGGAGAGGGGTGTTCTCCAAATCCCAACCATTACCTCCTAGAGCATTGGTTCCCATGCTGTTTCCTGCTGCCTTTTTTTAAACCAAGCACACACCATCCTCCCGTCCCACTCTGTGTTGTTAATACTAGCTTGCTCATTTTTTAATTAAAGTGTGTTTTAAAACACAACTTTACACCTCAATGTTCAAGAATGCTGGATATTCAATGGGACATTAAAAATGCTTGAATACAAGTTAGTGCTAGTTAAAATTTAAATATATCAGCACCTGTTCAACCTACACTAGAATTCCTTTGAAAGGACTGCTAAAAATCATTCAAATTACAACATTAATGTTTTCCTCTAACAAAACATCTTGCACTGATGAGTACTTGGATACAGCATCCCCTTGATGGGACTTGAATACTTTGCTGTGCTCCCAGGATTTCATTCCTTTTTGATTGTAGGAGGGAACGGCAGTATCTCCTG
Organism: Pelusios castaneus; assembly: GCA_007922175.1. Classification (NCBI taxonomy): domain Eukaryota; kingdom Metazoa; phylum Chordata; order Testudines; family Pelomedusidae; genus Pelusios; species Pelusios castaneus. The sequence goes on along the minus strand of ML686025.1, from coordinate 87,072 downwards.
AGACCACCCATTGGTAGCACTAATATAAGTCAATCCAAGTATAGTGGGGATGTTCTTAACTTAGGATAAAAATGCTACAGCTGCAAGAAGAGGTTCTTCCATCGCTGCAGTGAATCCACTCCTCTAAGAAGTGGTAACTAGGTTGCTGGAAGAATTCTTCTGGCAACCTTACAGCATCCACGCTGGGGTTTAGATCATCTTAACTACATCATGCAGGGGATGAAATTTTTCACATCACTCAGAGCTGTGAAAAATTTCATTAACAATGTAAACCAGCCCTTATCCCCTCTCCTTTCTGACCTACTGTAACAAGCAGAGCAACCGTTAACAATGCTGACTTTGAAGTAATATCATCTCTGAAGTACTATCGTCTAAGGCTCTGTCTACACTTACCAAAGTTAGTTCGAATTAGTTAATTCAAACTAATTTTAGTTAGTTCGAATTTACTTAATTCGAACTAGAAAATTTTAGTTCAAACTAAGAAAGTGCCATGCATGGCACTTGCTTAGTTCGAATTAGTCAATTGCATTAAGGTCAATGCGCCGGTTAGCTCAAACTAAGCGCTTAGTTCGAACTAACATGGCCACATTGGGTTAATTTGAACTAACTAGGTCGAATTAACCATTAGTTTGAAAAGTATAAGTGAATTTATTAGTTCAAATTAAGGAAGCCCTTAATTCAAACTAATGAAAGCCTAGTGTAGCCAAGGCTTAAATTAGTTTGAATTAAGCTTCCTTAATTCAAACTAACTTGCCAGTGTAGACATAGCCTAAGAGATTGAAATGAATGGAACAGTTCACACTTCAGAGCTGTTTTAGATCCCCTGCAAATTCAGGCAGACAGCATTGCATCAGTTGGCACTATATTTAGGATACATGGACAAACTGGAGAGTCCAGAGGTGAATAACAAAAATGATAAAAGATTTAGAAAATCCAACCTACAAGGAAAAGATAAAAATACTAGGCATGTGTAGTCATGAGAAAAGACAAAGAGTGGATCCGATAACAGTCTTCAAATATGTTAAGGGCTGCTGTAAAGAGGATTGTGATCCATTGTTCTCCATTTCCAATGGAGGCAGGACAAGACATAATGGGCTTAATCTGCAGCAAAGGAGATTTGAGTTAGATATTAGGAAAACTAACTAAGCATAGACAACAGAGTCCTGTGGCACTTTTAAAGACTAACAGATTTATTTATCGCATGAGCTTTCGTGGGAGAAAATCCCACTTCGTCAGACGCTTTGAAGATAGGGAAGTTACAGAGTGGTAGGAGATTAAATGCAGGTGAGTGTATGACATAGCATCAGGTCAGGCTGTAACAGCAAATCAAAATAGGTGTTAGGATTCAAAACACTGGGGAACAGCACATAGAGGAGGGGGAGGTCAAATCACTTGTTGTAATGCGAGAAAAATCCATAGTCTCCTACATAATCTCCTACCATAGTCTCCTACATAATCTCCTACCACTCTGTAACTTCTCTATCTTCAAAGCGTCTGACAAAGTGGGATTTTCTCCCACGAAAGCTCATGCAATAAATAAATCTGTTAGTCTTTAAAAGTGCCACAGGACTCTGTTGTCTTTCTACAATAGACTAACATGGCTACCCCTTTGGAATTTAACTAAGCATAGTTCAGCTCTGGACTAGGCTTTCAAGGCAGGTTATAGAATCCCCTCACTTGGGGTTTTAAAGAACAGATTGAACAAACATCTAACAAGGAGAGCCTAGGTTCATTTGGTCTTGCTTCAGTTCAGGGGTGGGGGCTGGACTTGACGACTGCTCCAAATCCCTTAGAGCAGGAGTCAGCAACCTTTGCCAGCCCCTGTACCAGCCCCACCCCTCAACCCCTCCTCAAGTGCCAGGGGCAGGGCCAGCAGGGGACAGGAGCTGTTCGTGCAGCTCTTGCAGCCTCAGGCCCTGCTGGAGGTGGGACCAGCAGGGGGGAGCAATGGTGGCGCTGCAGGGTTGGGAGGCCTGTGTGCCGCTGGGCATAGGCACGTGCCAGCTTTGGCACACAAGCCGGGGGTTGCTGACCCTTGCCTTAGAGTCCCACGTTTCTATTATTCTATAATAAGGCTCCTAGATCAGCAAGGGTCTATCAACAGAAGACCCTTAGTCTCTGCTGTCAGGTTACCGGGTTCGCTCCTAGAACAGAGCGGGTCCTGGCAGCATGGACTGGTGATCTCCTGATCAGAGCCAGACGTAAGAGCAAGTAAGGAATTTTTTTGAAAACCATTAAAAAAATTGAAAAATGCCCAGTTCCTCAGACTCCAAACTGTTTCCAAACAGGGTCAATTTCAACAAACTTCCTGACTCAAACAATTCTGGGAAATAGTTTCAAAATCCCATGTCTACATTTTCAAATGAAAGGCTTTTGGGATTTCCAAGTCAAATCTGACTTTTCTTTTCAAAATCCCAGAAAATTTAAGCTAAAAAAAAAAAAAGCTAAGAAAAAAACCCCAACCCTTTCAATTGACCCAAACTGACTCTTTTCTGTTTCCATAATTTTTAGAAATAGATTTTTCACTCAGATTTTGATGGGGAAACTTTTTTTTTTTTTTTTTTTGAAAGCTCAAACTCTCTTAGGACAAGAGATCCACTCCTACTAATGCATTCTCCCACAGCTGGATCTCTCTACAGCAACCATATAATCTTGCTGTTCTGCACTGGCCAGTGGGATGACCTTTAGATGACTTCAGTTGCATCATTCAGACCCCTTGCTCTTCCACTTTCAGAGTTCCTTAGGGAGCCAGCCTCTCTCTTGATCCTATTAAAGAGCCACATGAAATACCATGAACTAAAATGCCAGCAAATACCACACACCAACCAGCTCTCCATTATTTCTGCACACCCCTTTCCAGGATGTTGGTTGAGATGAGCCACTAAATGAACAGCAGGTGCTGAGACCAAATCGAAGACCGACTGAGATGATGGTTGGCAAGGGGAGCATATTGAAGAACTCTCTACCTCCACAGCATCATCCTTCATTAAGATAGCTTGCCATTGGATTGCTAAAATGAGCCATTGCCTCCTTCCTATCCTGGACTCCTTGCTGTTAACACTGGCCTTGAGAAAAGGCTGCTTCCATCAACAGCTGCCCAGAAGCCTGCATGCCCTGAAAATCCAACCACGCCAACTGGCTCAGAATAAAGCAGCTGACCTACTCAACAATGCAGGGTGGCAGGATCACCTGTCTCCTGTGCTGTGATCTTTTCAGCTCTTGCTATTTCTTTATGTACTCAAATTATAACCAGATGGCAGCTTAGCAAAGACTGATCTGATTTCACAGGTAGCCCTGGGTACTGAACATATGAGCCCTGGCACTTTCTCAGGCTGCTCCTTTGTTAGATAATAAGGTTCCATTACAAACATCATCCAGCTGTTCCATTCCAGCTACAGGAAGAGGGGTGAGTGCCTAACTCCAGCTGCTAAGCAGGCTTTTCAGCACATGGATGGAAGTCCTCAAAGATTAACTAGTAAGGTAGCAAAACAACAGAGTCCTGTGACACTTTTAAAGACTAACAGATTTATTTATCGCATGAGCTTTCATGGGAGAAAATCCTACTCCGTCTGACAAAGTGGGATTTTCTCCCACGAAAGCTCATGCGATAAATAAATTTGTTAGTCTTTAAAAGTGCCACAGGACTGTTTTTCTGCAATAGACTAACATGGCTACCCCTCTGGAACTTGACTAGTAAGATAGCAGCCATTACGACACAGGACACATTGTTTTTCCCTCTGAATTGGTAGGAAGAATCCACACATCTCCTTTTTCAAATGAGGCATAAAATACAAGTGCACAGCACTCAGTTGTTAAAACCTCCCAGGCACTTTCATAAGTCAGCAAGTTCACAAGATGGTAACACTGGGCTCTGGGCAGGGTCTACCTTGACTATTCAGAGTGATTTCACATACCTTAAGTCCTGCATTTTCCAGTACCATCCTCCCCTAAGATGGGGAGCCATGCTGTTTTAGCACCCCATTAAGATGAAGACAGTATAACAAGGGACTGTTATGATTATCTAGTCCAGTGTTTTTCAACCATTTTTCATTTGCAGACCCCTAAAAAATTTCAAATGGAGGTGGGCACCCCTTTGGAAATCTTAGATACAGTGTCTGTGGACCATGCATTGAAAACCGCTGTTCTCTGGTAACCACCACCATTTGCAGACTGCTTAGATACAGCCCGGGAACCTCAATGGACCTGCTGCCACAGGTTGAAAACCACTGATCTAATGTCCCTCTGCATAACTTAGACTAGAGAGAACAGCAGCTAGCAATTCCCGCACTGAGCCCATAACATTTGGTTGAATTAGAGCAGAGGTGTCAAACTCCTATACTCTGGCGAGCCAACTTTGACTTAAATGTACTTCAAGTGGGCCATACATACCATAAATGGAAATACTACAGCACTCTTGCACCATCGCAGTGCTGTGTACGTGAAACTGTGCTCCATGATCCCTGTGTGTGTTAGTGTTAGGACAGGGGTGCACAACCTTTTGTGGCCAAGGGCCAAATTGCATTTTTTAAGGCCACTCGAGGGCCACAAATGCAATGTGCGGGGTGGGGAGGGGGTCACATGAGATGGCCACTCAGAACATGCTCACGGGCCGCAGATTGTGCAGCTCTGTGTTAGGAGGAGCGTGTGGTCTCACAGAGTGCAATCTCACATACCCAGCGCTCCATGATGTCGCGAGACCCGACATTCTTGTGGCATTGCAGAACGCTGAGTATGCGAGACCCCACTCTGTTAGGGAAACAGTGTGACCTCCTGGAGCACAGTCACGGACTGGATGGAAGAGGTTCGTGGACCACATTCAGCCTGTGGGCTGCATATCTGACACCTCTGAATTAGAGCATATTATTTTAGGGAGGTGTTCAATTCTGATTTAAACAACAAAAGCATGGAGAATCCCACCAGCCTCGGCTGGTGATTCCAATGGCTGATTACCTTCATTTTTAAGGCACCACATTTTATTTTCAGTCAGACTCTGTCTAGCTTCAAGTGCCAAGACCTGGATACTTCTATGCTTTTGTCCACTAGATTAAAGAACCATCTATCAAAATCTTTTCTGTACCTTGGGACTTAGAGAGGGAAGAGATATTTGCTGATAGCCTGTTAAGGAAAGTGCTTCAGGATGACGAAAAGAGAGCAGTGAGGCACAAAACCACATGGAAAGGAAGCACTCTACTGTACCCCAAGTATACAATTCATTTTTATTTACAATACCCTATAAAAATGTAAATTTAGAAACTTTTATTTTCATCAGAACCAAAATCGGGCAGGGAGCGGAGGGGAGCACAAAAAAGGAATAACGTAACAAAGGAAAGGTTCACTTGATCAGTTGTAGGGGAAATGGAGGGCGAGGGAAACTTTGAGGAGGGAGAGGCACCAGAGGGAAGAGGGTCTAGGAGAAAGCAGCTGGTTAAGGAGGAGGGGGCAGCTGGTTAATAACAAGGAGGAGTTTACAGGTTGTAGAATACCTACATGTGCAAATATTTGTGTCTTTAAAAGCAAAGTAAGATTAAAAAAATCCCACCCTATTCCAAAAGGAGCAAACAGCAGGATCTAGCCGTGGGTAGGAAAATTCATTCAGGTTAGTGGCTCTGTCCACTAGGAACCAAAGCCAGGCCCCATAGTTATTGTTTTGGAGGGCTCTTGAAAGCTGGGGCACGAACCAAGGGGCAGGTGTGAGAAAGGGGTGCAAAATGATTCTCAGGAAGACGAGGCAAGTGTGCAAAGATGTGTGTTCACTGCATCATGGGACTAGGATGGGTGACGGAGGGGAGCACATCTTGTGCAACTTCAAAGGAATGAGAGGCCCATGCTGAGCTGGGAAAGGAGAACCCACCCTGTGCAGTATGAGCGGTGGGACCAAACTTCAGTGCTTGGCTATGAGAAGGGGTTGATTCTCATGTCTTAGCGAATGAGCAGAGATTGAAGAAAGAAACAGGGTCAGAGGGCCAATCATCTAAAAGCCACATGCTCCTAGAGATGTAGGAGACAATGGGCAGCAGATATTTCTGGAGGCCCCCTGCTACACCTTCCAGAGTGAATGGGGATTCTCCCCATAACTAATTGTCTCCCTGGCTGCCTGGATTCGGCACTGACAGGGGGCAGGAAGGAGGCGGGGTGGGTTCCTCACCAGTCCCTCAGTAGTGTGCATGTGGCAGGGAAGGGAAGACGGGATGTGTAGGGAGAAAGCAGCAGCTGTTGTGAAGATGCAGAGGGAAATGGGAACACAACAAGGATGTGCCAAATTGCAACCTAGCAGCAAAGGGCAGGAGGAGAAACCAAACACGCACCCAGCCAAGTTCACAGACCAAAAGAGAGGTCTCCTGTGCCAAAGAGAAAATTCCCACAAGGCTTTGCTTTAGAGAGCAACTGCCTCTGCCCCTCCACTGCAATCCTTTGGTGGTGGTGGTGGTGGCGGTGGCAAGGATGGCAGTTGGCATCGAGGACTCGCTGAGACTTCCTACCGTATCCCCTGCACTAACCTGGCAGAGCAGAGGAAAACGAGAACAAGAGTTAGACAGCCGCAGTACTAGGGTGCGGCATAGAGACCAGAGTCCCCTCTTTGGCTGGAGCACATGCACAGACATTCAAGCCTCATTTAATACCATTTGAGACCCCCGCCACCTTCACTTGCCTTCATCACAACCTATCCAGCATCAGCAATTCCTGCTTCTCTGCTCTCCTAAAATTACTGATGGTTGAAGTGTGGAAAGCACGGCTGAATTCCAGAATCTCCCCTCCACATCTCTTGGTCACCTCTTCCCCAGCCATGCTCCTTCCCCTTCACCTCCAAAGATCAGGCTCACCTCTCTCCTGTTCCCCATTCAAACTGGCACCGTCACTGCCCAGCTTCCTTGTTATTACATGTGGGAAACAGAAGAGCAGACAGCACCAAACCAGACCAAAAGCAGGAACTTACTGCAACTTTGTCTCCAGCACGTTCAGCTTTTGCTGATCAACATAGCGAGAAAAAAGGGACAGCAGGTTAGAGGGAGTGGACATTGGCTTTGCCAGCGCTGCTTGAGGGATCCGCAGAAGCTCTTGGGTCGCCATGAACATCAGCTCCGTCCTGTCAAGGAGAAGGGCACAGGTGAAGGTGTGAGACGGTGGTGAGATGATAGAACTTCCCTGCTTCAGCCCCAAGCCAGATTTAGTGGCCAAAGGGGACAAAAGGCACAGGAACGGAAATCCTACTGATTACTTAACTGGCTTCTCCTAAACTAGATTCTGTAATACAACCACCTATCAGCAGATGGAGACAGGCAGGTTTAATGAGATTTTGATGGTAGACCAGTCTATTTCACAGAGGAAATCCAGTTGTGAGCAATTGAAGCTGCTCTGCAATCATTTATTAATCCTGCATTTTGACTTGGTTAGTGGGATGTTTGCTACCTGACTACACTGGTTTGGTTTAATAGAGGATAGAAGGAAAAAACAAGCAGGAAGGAAACAGAATGGCTCCAAATAAGCCATTCTTCTGCAAACAATCGATGATCATTAAGAGGCAGCACCATAATTGGGAAGAATCCCAGGTACATAGGAGCAGTGGTGTTGCTGGCGTTGGGCACACGGGGCACGAGCCCCGAGTCTCAGCACCAGGGCCCCGAGTCCAGCAGGGACCCAAGGCCAGGCTGCCACTGTGGATCCAGTGCTGGTCCTGCCGCCAGCTGCAGACCTGGGGCCCGGCCACTGCCTGCTGCAGTAGGATCCAAAGCATGCCCTAACCCTGGCTCAGGACCCAGGGCCGGGCCACTGCCCGTGGTGGCACAATCCGGCCCTGACCCTGGCTGTGGACCCAAGGGCGGGCTGCCAGCTGGTGGCTGCAGGAGCCCGATCTGGGCCCAGGGGGAGGAGGGCGGGAAGGAAGAGACCTGGACCCTGGGCCCCAAACCTTTTTTCGGGGCAGTGATGCTCCTGCATAGGACATCAAAAGGACTGTAACTATTTAGAAAGGAACTCTCTCAAGAAGAGGAAGGGAGGGACGGTGGGAAAGTTGCTCAATGGAATCAGATTAAGCTCTGGCCTGCAATACGGTCAACACAAGATAGCTTGCAAACCATAAGTGACCAAATCAACCAGACCTGCTGGGTAAGGACAGTGGATACGCAGTGTGCTATAGCCCAAGGCCTGGTCTAAGAGTAAGAAAATGGGGAAATTCCACCCCAAGACAGGTAAAGACATGAAGCCTGACAGCTGACTCAGACAGACCAGAAGCGCAGCCAATTCTACAAGAAAGTTTTCCCCACAGTCATTAATGAAACTAAAGCCAAACCAAAAGTGGAAGAGAGTAAGTGCCAAGAAACAGGACAGAGGAGCACCATCGTGTGCTGGTGAAACCCTAAGCAATGGTTCCCTACTGGAAAAGGCTCAAAAAGTTTCTACCCACTTGGCTGACATGCCATTAGGAGACCACATGAGAGGATGGAATCATTGTCAGGCTCCATGTGAGGATCCAGTAGAGTATGCAGAACATGGTTCAGCTCCTAGAGACAGCTGGGCTGGCCTATAAGTAGTCAGCTAATTAATAATGGCTCAACAGCCAGGCTCTAAAGAACGCTGGGAATCATCCGAGTCCAGATTGGTCACACTTTGATCACAGTTAACTACGGACCACCAATCCCCCATTTCCAGACTGAACACCTGGGGCTACTGTGCAGGAGAAGCCCTCCATAGCATATGAGGGTCAGAAGGGACCATCTGGTCTGATCTCCTGGATAACATGGACCAGAGAATGTAACCCAGTTACTCCTGTACTGAGCCAGTAACTTGTGTTTGGCTGACATCTTCCAGAAAGGTTTCCAGTCTTGATTTGAATATATGGAGAATCCATCACGTGTCTGGATCTGCTGTTCCAATGGTTAATCACCTGCACTGTTAAAATTGAGCCCTATTTCTAAATTGAGTTCTTCTGTCTTTAACGCCCAGCCACAGATTCTTGTTCTGCCTTTCTCCACTAGATGACACTTTTGTATGGCTGGGATTTTCTCCCCACAAAGGTTCCGATACACTGATTAAGTCACCCTTGGACTTTTTGGATCAGCTAAAGTACATTGAACTCATTAAGTCTCTCACTATCAGGCATTTTCTCCATTCCCTAAATAATGTTTATGGTTCTTCTCAGCACCCTTTACAATTGTTCAACATCCTTTTTACAAATGTGGATATCGAAAGTGCAGGCAGTGTTCCAGTAGCTGTCTCACCAATGCCATATACAGAGGGAAAAATGACCTTCCTGCTGTTTCTATGCCCAAGGATCACGTTAGCCCAGACTGAGCCGGTGTCAGTTGTTTGCCCTCTATGACCTTAAATCCTTTTCAGTTATTGGAGTCCCATGATTCAGGCAGAGACTGCATTCAGAGAACTACCCCCTGACCGGATGCCACTGTGGCTCTCTGGACTCCAATATGGAACGTTCCCCTGGCAATCAGGAAGTGTCTGCCTACCTAAGCAAAGGAAACTAAGACTCCTTCATCTGGGCTCACCTTTTCCACAACTGGAACTCCACAGCAGGCCCAGAGGGAACCAGTGAATATCAATTCCAAGATGCAATGGGTGCTTTGTAGATAACAGACCCCTGCCAGCGAGACACCAATAGGACGTTTGGAATTACTGTAGACGGTTGTCTGCTCACAGAGGACAGCTGCGGAGTTGTGGGTTCCGTTCCAATTCCTAGTCCTATGCTCTGACCACTAGCCCAAGCCCAGTCTGCTGTTAGGGTCATTACACAGCACCTAGACTGATCCAGGGCGTGCTCTACTCACCTTTGGCCAACGTGTATTGTCCTCAAGACAGAGGAAAGGGAACATAGCCAGGAGATGCAGCTGGGACTCACCACTGGTTGTCCTGCATTAGCTCCGTAGCAGCATGGGAACTCTGCAATTCCTCCCCACGACTCAGGACCAAGTACAGAAAAGACAAGCCAAACTGCAAAGAGAGAAAGAGAAGACAGACAGCTTGCACTTGGAGGAGGGGGTGGCCTCTCGGCCTGATACAGAGCAGGCAGACACGTCACTCTCCCTGGTGCTGCTGTGTTAGAACATTTCCCTATCCAGAATCTGGAGCCTTCGCTTCTCCTTTTCTGGCATCTGTTCATGGCTCTCTGGCTTGCCCCATGCCCATTCTGACTCCAGCCAGTATCAGGGAAGCCTTTTGCAGCATAGGCATGGTTTTCACACCAAGTGCTGCTCATGAGCTCAGCTCATCTTCCCTTCAAGGACAAACCTCAGTGATGTTACCTCAACCCAGTGGGAGGCTGATAGTTCACTTAAAGCTGCCTCTCCCCCCCACCCACCACTGGCTGTGTGATGTGAGGAGAGGAGAGGAGAGGGGAGATGATGGAAGTGCTCTGCAGGAAGATTTTACTCCCTTCCCCAAGTCAGTCCCAGCTCCTTCCTCATCCACCCCCATTGCTGCATTTCAATGCAACAGACTCCAGTGCCAGTTGGCTCAACTTCACCTCTCCTGGGAAGGAAGCTGTTGGTCAGAAAGACAGTCTCTCAGTGCATTGTTGGGATGCCGCTGGTTTAGGGATCACGTTCAGAGAATTTCCACGACACCTGGGTGGGGAAGGGGTCCAATCTCCAGCTCTCCTATTAGCTGGGGAGTGTTTAACCCTCTCCCTGGTCTCTGGATTGGCTAACGAGGACATACGCCAGATAAAATAATGAGGGCTTGAAACAGGAACAAGAGAAATGGGGGAGAGAATCCAGGAAGGTGATGTGCCTCTAGCACAAGGGTCAGCAACCCCCAGCACATGTGCCGACAGTGGCACACACGCCCATTCAGAGCAGCACGTGGCACCCTCTGCAGTGCCGCAGGAACTACTGCTTCTGCCACCGAAAGCCACTCTGGGTGGCTTCTTTAGGGGGTGGCTGGGGCACAGGGAGTGTACCTAGGGACCCCTGAGAGGAGCCACTCCAGGCAGCTTCTTTCCATGGCATCCCTGGGACCTGTCCCCTGGCACATCGCCAAGAGGAGCCACTCTGGGCGGCTTCTTTCCTTGAGCGGCTCCTTTCAGAGGCTTGCCTGGGAAGCAACTCACCCTGGCACCCTCTTTTTTCCCCCAGCTGTGGCCACTACTGAATTTTCAGGTGGCTGATGCTTTTTTCAGTAGAGGGGGCTGCCAGCATGAGCTGAGAGTCAGGGAGGAGGGGCTAGCATGTGGGTTGGCAAAGGTTGCCGACTTCTGCTCTAGCATCTCTCATGCACCAAGGGCACCAGACATGTCTACCCCCAAGTCAGGTCTCAGCAGTAAAGGGAACGTGTATGCAGATACTGCAGCCCCTCAGCAATAGCTCTGGCCAGGCACCTTGTTCTGGAGCACAGCTGCGAGGTGCAGGTTGGCAGGCACTGGCACCGTGGCGCTCTGAGGTAGGTTCGCTAGCTGCTGCAGAAGGCTGGTGATCGTCCCCGACGGAAGATGATAGAGAACAAGAGAGAAGGGCCTCAACAGGCAAGGCAGCACCTGAGAACAGAAGAGCCACATCAGTCACAGGTGGCTGACCAGGCAGGGAGCTCTCCACACTCCAGAGGGGTCAGGGAACTGAAGGTAGGGAACACTCCCTGCTGTTGAGCCCTGCAAGGCCCTTTTCGAGGGACTCCAATTATCCACGTGACACAGAGAGGAGGAGCTGAATGAAACAGGAGACAGAAGAGATGGGCAAGAACTGAAGGGAAGGTAAAATGAGAATGTTTGCCTGAGTGGAAGGCAGTGACTTCAGGACACGACAGGTGGCTACACGTTATACAGACACGCGTTCTCCCAACCCATCCTGTCTCTTTAGATAACCATTTGGAGCCAGGGACGGTCCAAGTATTTTCGCAGCACCCAACAAAATGGGGCCTTGATCTCAGCAGGGGCCATTGGGTGCTGCTGTAATACAAAAAGCAATGAGCTATGTATATGCCCCACCCCCAATTCCATTTTTGGCCAGCATTTTATTCTAAAGGAGGCTCAGAAAAGGGGTTGGTTCAGTACAAGTCTGGATGAATGTCAAGGGTGGCTTCTTTTATTAGAATCTGATACATTTCCTGATCCCTGCCCTTTGCAGCGAAGCCTTGCTTCTCAATCTTTCAGTGGGTCACAGCAGAAGCTGAATGACAGCATGTGCCCTCAATATCTGATCCTGCTAGTGCTCTGAAATGCATCTCACATACAGCTATGGCTCACGTTATTCCAAGACGTGGTCTTTTGACAGTTCCTGACAACTGAGTACCTGTAAATATAACACTGAGGTTTCAGTCTGAGGGCTTTGTGTTTCATTTCCCTTTTTTAAAAATCAAAACACACAAACAAATGGCCTCACTAATGATTTTGCTCTGGTCTCTATTACTTTATTAAAGCCCCCTAAATTATTAATGCCACAGGCTTGCGATCAAATACCTGGAAATTGAGACCCCCTCCACCCCGGCAGGAAGGGCATGAATTGATATTATCTATTTACCCTCCTTCACAACCACATAAACTACAACTCCAAGCCAAAACTTTGCATAAGCCAAACTGAACTTCCAATTGCCCAGATCCATTACTTTCAATTCGTGTGTCCTGTAAAACAGCTCTTCTGCAGACAAGCGTGGAAAAAGTTTGGCCTTTTAAGTTCAGCTATTTTTTACCATTTCTCCATATTAGATTAGAATTCTGTCTTTTTGCTTAGGCCTTGTCTACATTACAAAAATTATTAGTATGCCTATCTTTGGTTGACTTATAGCCACCACATTAATTACTGCAGAGGCAGATGTCCACACTACCCACCTCGGCTCAGTGGTGTGCATGTTCACCAGGAGCACTTCCACCAACCTAGAGAGGGGCAGTGTGGGGAGCTGAGAAACTGGGCTCTCAGCTCCCTGCTGGAAGCCCAACTGCCCCGCAGGCTTCTCTGGCCTGCTCAGCCAGGCAGCCTCATCAATTTCACAGTCCAGTTATGAAATTGACATGGCTGCCTCCAGACCCTGGCTTCTCCCTTGCAGAAAAGCTGTCCAGGGCTTCTTACTCCAGGATGTGGGGTCCAGCTGTCCCACCTTCTGCACCCTCTCCCTCCGCACCCTCTCGCCATGAGCTGGTTCAGGTATGAAATTGACAAAGCTGCCCCAGCTCCCAATGGGAAGCCCACAGAAAATCTGCCCCAGCTTCTCATGCCCCTCCCAGATGGGAGCAGGGTCCAGCCGCTCAGTATTCTAACTGCCCAGCTTTCTCATGAAACTGACAATGACAGGAACCAGCCGATGTAAGGAACACCGTGCCCACACAGAAACTGCATCACCCTAACTACACCAATGTAAGCCCTACACCTCTCATTGACTTTAGTTGACAAAAGTTTGTAGTGCAGATCAGCCCTTATTTTTAAAAAAGTCTGAAAGACTTGTTTAAAATTCTTTTTCAGATCATTTTTACCTTAAAAATATTGGTCTTTCCTGTTTCTCCTAGCTGTCTCCTTAGAAGACTAGAAAACTTAAGTGGGAAGTCATTTCACAGATGAAGGAAGAGGAGTGTTGAGTCTTCAACAAACTTCCCTCCTCCCAGTTATTTGTCAAGTGTTTGCATTAATTCAAACAAACTGCCCAGTTCACCAAAAACTCTTTCCCTCTTCCTTGAGACTGAGGGTTATTATCTATATCATGGTACCATGGAGGTCAGGACCCCATTGTGTGAGTTGTATAAACATAAAACAGGAGGACTGCTGCTCAAAAGAGCTTCCAGTCATAACATAACCCTATTAGTTCTCTAGCAGGCGTAGAGTTTTCAAGGAAGAGGCAGCACAGATAAACCTAATATTCCTAATTAAAAAAATAAAACCCAAAGAAGAAGAACAACATATTCTGTCTTTCAGGCTTCTTTTGTACATCACAAAGCAGCAATCAAGGAAATGAGTACACCTCTCCTTTCCCCACAATCTCCTTTAATGCAGGAAGACTTAAACAGTGCTAAGGACTGACCTTTACTACTAGGTTAGGACAATTCAATTACATCACTCAGGGCTGTGAAAAATGTCATGCCCCGTGTGGTGTTGATAAGTCGACCTAACCCCAGTATAGGCACTGTTAGGTGGATGGAAGGTCTGGTGTCATTGACCTCGTTCTCACCTCTTGGAAGGTGGGTTACCTACAGTGACAGAAGAACCCCTTTTGTCACCATAGCAGGTGTCTACACTACACAGCAGCATGACAGATGTGTTGCTGTGGTGTTTCTAGCATAGACACAACCTAAGAGAGTAAGGAAAGAAATAGACTAACTGTTTGAATGGACTTTCCTCTAGCTTTTTAAGAACTTTTACTTTCTAGCTTTGGTCAATCATGGCCAGCTTCAATCTTGAGGGAGAATTGCTGGATGAGTTAAATGTGTGATGAAAATGGGTGTATAATGGAAGTCTGTACATCTATCTGGACCATCTTGTCTCAAGATCTCAAAGCACTTTCCCAAAATTAAATACAGGATCCTCACAAATCCACGTGACACCAAGAACATTAACTCAGTAGATACCAGTTAGATGGACCATTGATGGAGTTGCAGATATGCAAAGCAACTTCCCTAAAACCACAAACAGACAGCGAAGGAATGAGTTTGGATTTTCAGTCCCCTGCTCTGATCATTGGACAATGCTGCCTCCAAAGTACAAAGAGACGACTCATACCAACAACCTGAAAGGAAGTTTTTTCTGCCACACTCTCCCTGGTTACCTCATCCTGAGCATCCTTCTTGATCAGGAAGGGCAAGTTTCTGGCTGTTGCCACGAGTATGTCAGCGGCCTGCTCTGTGGATAGGAAGGGCAGGATCCGGGCAACCATACGCTTCCCTTTCCGGATACACATGATTTGCACAAAGTGGTCGTCACTCAGCCTGCCAAGAGGAAAACAGTCGGTGTGTCAATAGCCAGATATATAAGAACAATCCCATAGTTCACAATGGGACTCACAGGAGACCCCGCATCCCTGTAACATAGGCCTGCATTTAATTGCGACCTCTCCCACTGCCAGTAAGAGAATGCCTTCCCAAACGCATCACCTATTTGGCTCGAAGGGAAGCACATGGGGGGGGAGCGAGGGTGGATAAAAAAAAAAAATCAAAACGATGCTTTACAACTTCAAGCTTCCTTTCAGAGGTTTATAACAACAGGAGCAACAACAGCTCTAGTTAAGGTCATGTAACAGTTTCCATGCTGAGCACTCCCTACATGGCTTAGTCGCTCATCGCCTACAAGGCTGAAATTTCCCAGGCAGAGGCAGACGCGAATGTGTTGGTTTTCTGGAAGAGAGGTGCAAAAAGAGAACCATGCTGCCCTGTTACAGAGCTAGTCATGGTTGAGGGGCAGCCAACAGGGAAGAGCTTTTCAGAGGTTTGCTCTTAGTTATAACCTACCCCAGATGCAGGCAGCACCCCCGCCCTACTGCCACCACATCTTCCCTGTGTGCCCGTGCAGCACCGCCCCCACCCCTTTGCACCCTGGCCCATGTTGTACTACCCCACCGAGTCCATGAAGCATGTGGCCAACTTCTCTGCACGGTGAAAGATTTGCTGATTATTCCCAAAGACTCAAGGGATGGAGGTGATAATAAAATCCCTCAGATCCTGGGGCCACCCCAGTGACACTTTCCTCCTCAGTCCAGGCCCCTTAGTCTTATGCCTGGTTTCTCCCATCTTTTCAGGGGCGACCCTGTCCCTCACATGACTGGAGTGTGGGTAACTCCAGGGAGGACTTATGCACAATATGCACCCCACCCCAAGTGCCTCCGTCTCTTCCAACACCACCTTTGCAGCTGAATAGGGGCAGCAACCAAAGGCAACTTCCCTGGCTGTTTCAGCAAGCCCGTTATGAGAAAGGGGGCTACCCCATAAGTGTGAGGATGGGGAAAGGCCTGGAGACACTCATTCCACCCACCGAAGAGATGAGGGGAGAATTCTACAGTACTCTCCCTTCTCTACACGAGTCGGGAGACAAGGCCAGGGGCAGCACATCTCTGCGACACTCAGAGCACTGCAGCAGACTCGCGTTCCTCACCTTTCCTGGCCGGGCGTTTTCCCCCTCAGGTTGTCATACATGTCACAGATCTTCTGCTTTCTCTCCTCCATCAAGGCTGGCCGCTCCCCCTCCAGGCTCAAGAGGTAGCGCCTCTCATAGTCCTCCACATCCAGGAGGAGGCTGTATGTCTGCAGGACATGCAACTGAGTCAGAGCCAGTCACAGGTACCCCCTCCCACCTCTCCCCCAGTTAGTCAGGACAGGAGCCGCTGCCTTCTAATCAGACTCAAACAGAGAGTGCTGCTGGGTCAAAAAGCCTTGGAGAGAGAGAGAGAGAGCGTGTCGTCAGTCCCCAGAGTGGGTACAGCCAGGGCGGCAGCAAGCTGCCAGCGTGCCTCAGCGCCAGCCTAGAGAAACCACCTTCTGTCCTAAGCACGGCAATGAATAGGGAAGGTGTTCCCATTGTTTCCTGCAGGGCAGGAAATAACCCAGCACCTGGAGAGCGAGGAGCATGCCCAGCTCAGCACACAGGCAATTGCTTTGTGTTGAGAGAATGGTGTTGGGGAACTGCTTTTACCATGGCTTACTCGGGACAGATGTCCCCAGCCCCAAGGTGTTGCCGCAGCATGTGGGTTGGGAAGCTCTCCTGGTGTACCGGCCTGGTTGAATCCCTTCCCACAGTGCAAAAGGGTGTCATCTCACACTCACCTTCTCAATCGTGACAAGGGTCTGACGTCTCTTGTCTCTAACCTGCTTCTCCTTCGTTTCCTAGGGAAAGAGAGCAAGGCGGTAGAGCAAGGAACAAGAAACAGTATCAGAAAGAAGAGGGGGTGGGTGGGTGAACAGAGAGATGAACCAAACCCAGGGTAGAAAGAAAGAGCCCAGGCTGTGCAGGGCAGCCACATCTGGTTACTTACGTCATCCTCGCTCCGAGAAGTCACCACCGCGTCAATCATTTTCCGGGGGTTATTTACACTGGAGACTGTGAGCTTCCCCAGCGAGCCCTCAAACTGCACTGCAAAGACAGAGGAATAGCAATGTAGATGGAGTCACCACCCCAAACCTCTGCTCCTCAATCCACCCCAGAGAAATCTTAACCCCAGTCTCCTCCAAGTTCACCCTGCCTCTGCACCAATGCCCCATAGCATCTTGATCTCTTGCTAGAATCCCCCCAATGCCAGCCTTCCAAGAGCGAGTCTCCAGTGGCTCTTCTGCCCTTAGCCCCAGCCTGAAAAAGAACAATACAGCTAGGAAATGAGAAGCTGTTTCACAACAAATACGTTAAGCTACGAGTCCATCAAGAAATCCATGATTTCATGTGATCTCCACAACTTCAGACCCAATGGGAGGGGCTCCAGACTTCCATGATTTATTGTCTATTGCCTGCATTCTGTCTGTGGCTCGCAATAAAAAGACCCGTGACAAAATCATAGCCTGACCAACACATCACCACAGGTCTGTCAGTTCTCTGCCATCCTATGCACCCCACCTTCCTCCAACCCAGAGTGCAGTTGGAAAGAAGAGACATTTACCTGGCTTGTAGGCATGCTCTAACTTGGCTACCTGGGGCGTGATAAGTTTAGTTCGTTCTTTCTTGGGGCCATCACCATGCATTTCTTCTGCTGCTGCCACTTTCTCCAGCTTCTGGAAGTAATTCTGAGACAAAATAGAGGTGGTGGTGATGGTTAGGATCCCAGCACAGAGACACCACAGACAGCTTGGCCCCCGGAACCAATGTGCCATCAGCCACTGAGTTCTGCAGCTGGTGGGGCTGACAAGCCAGCCTGCGTGGATGCAGTCAGTGTAGCGACATAGGCGAGTTGCTGAAGCACAGTTATAGAGCCAGCTAAAGGCACCATGCTGGGAGCTCAGCTGCAGACACCCTACAACCGTCACTGACCTAGGAGGTGTGAGCTCTGCAGACAGGGGGGTAGCACAGTAGGCTGGTAGCCCCTGGGACACCCAAGCTTCTCTCTAGGTCAGGAGGGCTCAGTTAGTGACTGCAAAGCACTTACCTGATAGTAGAAGTCGTCCAGGTAAGGGTCAGTGCTTTGCAATTGCATCATCTGAATCTTTGATACCCAGTCCTTTTCCCGCTGCAACATGAGATTGGCATAGGGGTCCTTCCGCAGCTGCTCCTGATGGCTGCTCCGGTGGCCCGCTCGGTCCCCTGTTGAGCCGTTCAGACTCCGGTGCTGGCTGGTGGAAGGAGCCATACAAATTCAGAAGATACAAAAAGGGCATGGTGGAGAGGACCCACAGGTAACAGCCTGCCCTACAAGTTGACTCTTGAGAGGTCACGCCCAACAGTCTCTACGAGACCCTCATGGGGCGTTACACTCTTCTTTTCTGGCATAGTAATCTTCTCACCCCACAGAGGAATTCATTACCATCCACCCCACTGCTTCCCCCGCAGTGAAGCACAGGTGGTTCCAATACTCACCTCCTGTTCTGCTGCTGTCTCTGAAATAAGAGCCGCCGATGCTGGGGGTGAAGGTGAGTTGTGTCCGGTCTGAACATCTGCGGCTGAGGCCTACAAAAGAGAGTTATGACATCAGCTCTGTCATCTTCTTAGGAATTCAATGGAGACTCTCAACCCTGGTGCAAGGAGCTCAATGATGAGAGGCAGAAGATAAGTGTCGTACCTTAGGTTCTGCAAGTGGGACCCAGGACATGGCGGGTGCTGCTGCTGGGATGGGGGTGGCGCGGGAGGCGGTGGTGCCCCAAAAAAGGCACGGAACCCACTGGCTGGAGACATCATCTGCCCAACTCTGCCTTGAAGCAACTTGGGGTTCATGGATGCAAGGGGGTTGCCAACAAGTCCAGAGACACGAGCAAACTGGCTGGGAGACATTCGGCCAGCCTGCAGGGACATGGGTGAAAGGAGGAGGGAGAGACCACCACAAACGTTATCACTATGATAGAGAGAGTGGGAGACAGCAGGCAAGAGCAAGTGACACTGCACTAGTCGTCTGGGGGAGCAGGCAATTGGAGCCAGCACCAACTGTTTTAGAAGCAGCAGCACACACAGACATGCAAAGGCAGAACAGAGGACGCAGACGCAAGAGAACAACACAGCACACACAGGGTACGATTGAGGGATGACAGAGAATAAAAGGGAGCTTTACCTGGGCTCCTCCTAGAAGCTGCGCTCTCTGAAGGTGGGTGAGAACAGGAGTAACGCTGGGAGGGAACGGGTGGCCCAAAAGGGAGGAATTCTGGGGAAAGAAAATGGAAGAGCAAAAAGGAAACACTAATTCTAAACAAAGAACCAATCAACCCAACATGGACGTTCAGCAGGGGCATGCTCATACACTCGGAGCAGAGGGAAAGCAAAAGACCACTGATACACCCAGATCAGTGACAGAGAGGCTGAGAGATAGATACATGTGCTTCCAACACGTGGGATGTAGAGAAAGGGAAAGAGGTGCTGAGATACAGAAAGGGAGATCTCTAGCCAACACATGGAGGTCTGAGCATTCAACACCAGATGATTCCCCTTTAAGAAAAAGTTAAGGTAGGCACAGAGGCCTGGATCCGTGGTGGGGAATGGCCTGGAGAAGAAACCTGAGGGCAGGTGTGATGGTTACAGGAAAAGATTTCAAGATTACCGAGGTGGAGTGAGAGGTTTGGGATGAAGGTGACAGAAAATGGACTATAGGGATGCTAGAAGAGATTGTTATTGGGGGTGGAGGTCCCAGAGAGCGAGGGGATTAGGCTGGGAATACACAAAGCATGAGACACTCCATACCGGGACATTGCAGAGCTGGTTTGGGGACATCCTCTCGCCATAGGGGGCAGGGTAACGCTGCTGCACTGGGGCCCGGATGTGAACAGGCTTCGGACACAGGATCTACCAGCAGAGGGGAAATAAAAACAAGGGAACTGATCTTAGTCCTAGACAAACTAGCTTCCCCTTTCCTTGCCAACAACTGACAGGCACCTCCCCTCGAACAACTCTGTCATCTAGGGCTCACTTATAAACCAGAATGCAGACCAGCCTGCTGTGCACCATTTCCAGAGCCCTTCCACCTCTCCCAATCCTCATCTTGAGATGTGGGGAAGGGAACCGCAGTACACACTGCAGCAGCATCTCCAGCTTGTTTCTCCTGGAGGAGACTCTGGCTTCGGACAGCAATGCCATGTCCCTCCCCTTCTGCCAACTGCTGGCAAGTGAAAGCAGCGTCTGAAGGATCATGAGGCTCCAGGCACAGCAGTGGCCCCTTCAGGACAGGGGACCATAGAGGACAATCCACCCACCCTCCCATTAATCTCTTCTCCAGCTGTCAGCGTCCAGGCATGCACTCAGCTGGGTTGCTGCTCTAAAGATTGTATAGTGACAAAGCTAACAGCAGCCTCCCTTAAGCTGGCCTAAAAATCTCCAGCTCTTCACCTTCTGGTATCTCCCCTTCTCCTCATTTCTACCCTGCACCTTCCTAGAAAAATTCCCCCTTCCTGAAACCATAGTGACCAAACCCACCTCCTACCAGAGAAGAGTAAGGGGAAGAGATACCTGCTGGTTGAAGTTGGGCACAGCAGTCTGCTTTGGTGGGGTGCCGATGGGGACAGCCCTGACCGGGGGGCTCCCAATGACTGGGGAGGATGAGCGCCTGGGCAGTGCCCGCTCCGAGAGGTCCCGGTCATCTTCCCGTGCCTGCGGTGGTCTCTGAGACAGAGCATATTCCAGCACAGACACTGAGGGCATCTCCTGCACACAGGAGGAGGGGAAAACACAGCTAGTGGTTAGCTACTTTGAACCGTATGCTGTTTGCCAGCAGCACAGCCCAGCATGCACGGGGACTTGGTAAGAACAACAGAGGTCCTTCCGCCACAGCCAGAGCAAGGGGAGGATGGTCAGGAAAGAAAATCATCTCTGGGAGCTTCAGTGTGTCACCTATGGCTACGATCTAGTGGGGCAGGTGTTCTGCTGGCCTAGAATATGAAACCTAGGCTGGAAGTCAGGTGACTGAGACTGTGCCACAGGCTCACTGCATAACAAAGAACAAGTCAAAAGATCTGTAACCACCTCAGTCACCACCAAGCTCTGCAAAGTGCTGAGAGACTCAGGGAGAAGAGAGCTAACTGCATGGCATGTATTATTGTTCCACCCGCCGCCTTTCATGGCAACACACACATTTGTGCTTCTTTTCAGCCCTGTAGAGCTGGGTCAGGTTCAGGAGTACAAGCTGGACTCTTCTCTAGCTCAAGCACGGGCATTCTTAGCCAAGTTGTGATGGCAGCATCGTTATATTGCGTTCCCACCAACTGGACCCTACGTTCCCCTGTAACATCTTTCAAATGGGGCAGGGCTATTGGGAATGATAAGCAGCAGAAAACAACCCAGCTTGGTTCTTGGAAATTGGCAGAACTGGCAGCCAGAAGACTATTTTTTATGAATAGATCCCATTTGATCCAGAACAAGCAAGCACTGGCCGACCCTTCACAAAGCTAGCTTGGAGTCACTTTACAGAGCAAAATGGCTCTTCAGCAGTGAGTTAAATCTCACCCTTCAGGGCCTAAGCTGGCTTTCATAAATCAAGGAGTCATCTACCTGGCATGGAGCAAAAAACAGTAAGCTAGATGCATTACAGAAAATGGCAACTTCCTCTGATGCATCTCCCACCAGTACAGCTGGGCAACAACCTTATCAAGCCACAGAACGCAGGACACCAGACAAAAAGGGATAGTGACCTGATTCAGGGCAACAGGACAGATAGCGGAGGCTTCTGCTCTGCACAGGAAACAGATTCCTGCGGTGGGAGGAAAATGTCTCCCCAAAAGACTCCAAGATCCCTTTGCTGGATTAGTAATGAAACAGAACATGGCACCTGCGTGAGAAGTGGTCCTCGGATGCGCCTCAGAACTGCAGATCCATCCCAGATGCTGGAGTTGAGGCCTCCTGGCTGCTGTAAAGGAGAGTATTGTGGGTTGGCATGGAGCGGGCTCTCCTGTCTTTCCACACGTTCCCTAGAGCCAGGCTCCTCCCCCACCCACAAATACTGCACTCACCTGCATTGGAGGCTGGGTTTGCACAGCCTGCATGATGGCTGGATCTTCCAGCTCATTCTCTATGACCAACTTGCTCAGCCTCTCAGCCAGGTTCTCCTCATGATGCCCGAGCAGGTCCATTTCATCACTGCCCACCCCATCTTCCTGTTCTCTAACTGTCACAGTCTTGTCTTCCAATTCTGCAAGCCGCTCATGGGCCTCCTGCCAGTCATCATCTGCAAGGGAACCAAAGAAAGGAAGCAGGGCTGGAATTTTAGTGCCACACATTTCTTCCACAGCCAATTGCACCTCCTAGGCACCAAACACCTGGAAAGCTGGGGGTCAGGATGGAGAAACATTAGCAGATATATGGGTGGAGCAGCTCAGAACTGGAGCTGCAGGGGTGGGGGTGGCTAAGGACAGAACTGAGATTTCCATCTAGATATGGCACGTGGGGGGCAGAGACACAGGAAGGGAAGCAAGTGGAAGATGCAGTTCTCACCAATAGCACCAGCTCCAAACGTGTCATCATTGAACTGGTCGATATCTTCATCCTCCTCGCCCAAGGTCTGAAAGGCATCTTCATCCTCATCCAGGGGACAGTCCTCCAGGGACTTGGAAAAGAGCAAAGAGAGAACAATGAGGAGGCCTTCAGCTATGACACAGTTTCATCTGCCCTACCAGCATTACCAAAGCAGGCTTCCCTCAGCCACCTAGTGCCCAGACCTGGGATTCCAAGTCCGTCTGCCTGAACCCTTTCCTGGAAATTGTATCACTTCCCTATACCAGTAAGTCAAGTGCAGCCCTGAGCGGGGGAAAATCAGAGACAGCACCTCCAGCAAAGGCTCAGCATGTCACCTCACAGCAAGTGTGTCTTGAGACACCCACACAGAGTACATCTAAACCGCACCCATGACCATCAGACAAGCACCTCTGGCCAAGCACCCATTAAGTGCATCTCCACTAGAAAGATATCTCCTTCCCACACACGGATTACACACACACCCTTTATTAAATAAGCCTTCTTAGATGAGGCAATGCCACCCCACAGATAAACAACCCACTTCAAGCACACCTCCCCATATAGGATGAAGGGAAGGATGATAGACTGGCATCCCAATCACTGGACCTGCTCTGCCACTGTGACATGTTGGGCAACTCACTTGGTCTCTCGGGGTCTGTGTGTTCCCCATATGTGCAATGGGAGGTAAAAGCAGAACCCTGCCTCATATGGGTGCTGCAATGATAAATACACTGAAGTCTGTGAGAGTGATGGGCACCACATAAATACAAGAGGTAGAAGAAACCTTTCTCCTCCACCCATCCATGACAGACCAACTATGCCTCTATCATCCTCATAGGCTCCCGCCTCAAACATGACACCCTATGTACACCATGCAACAAACACACCCTACAAGTTAGACATGCCTACCCATGCCTCACAGCACAGATCAAGTGTGTCCCCTCAAACACCTTCCCCAAATCAAACCCAGCTAGCAAAGGAATAAGTATGCCCTTAGCCCCAGCTCCCAAATACTTATTTCCCCATACACTCCGCTCAGTCACACTCTCCCTCAAGCTGCTCCACTCTCTGGGCCGCACCAGACAGGCACCTAACTCTTCAGATAACAGCACAGGACAGGCCAAGATTGATGATCACCAAATCCAGTCTGATGGACCAACAATACGGGCATCCCCCTGAGCCACCTCCTGAACCATCCATATCTAGAGTAGCCACACATACCCCATATTCACACACTCTCAAAAAGGCTGCTCCTGTGCCTGTACCCCTGCAGTTCCTAGAAGGCATGACCCCTCCCTATTCCCAGGCACCTACATGGCAGCCTATACCACATGCCCCCCCCCACCCCAAGAAACTCACCCCAGCCCACACACGTGCAGCCATACCTCATTAAGGCTGCACCAGCCTATTTGACATGCTACCCCCTATTGAGAGATGCTTCAGCCCACTCCCTGAGTGACCTCCTCAGCTTTCCCCGCCCTCATCCAAGCCGGGAGGACCTCCTCCTCGGACAGGCATCCCACAGACCCAGCCCCACAGAGCGACCTCCCTGTCCAACATCCCTTCCCGACCCATGCGCTTTGCACCCACCCCTTGTCCACACAGTGATACGCCACCATGCGCCCGGCAGCGAAGACCTCTCCCAGCCAGTGAACCAATGCCCCCCACACTCCCAATTGTGTCTCCTGCACCACCCCGCAGAGAGCCCCGTCCATGCCCCGCCCCTGGCACCTCCCTCCAAAGACTCCCCTACAAAGACCCCAGCGCAGCCCGGTGCCTCCCACAGACACCCCCGGCCCCCCCTCATATCCCTCCCCGCCCCGCCCCCCTGTCGCTGCAGAGGAAGTTGGGGCTCCGGGCGGAGGAGAAGTGACCCAGGGGCTGGAGTCAGGGGTCAAAGGTCGCAGCCAGGGGTGACCCGCGGAGTGGGCGGCCCCTCACCTGGTAGCGGAACATGGTGCGCGGCGCGGAGACTCCCACCGCCAGGGAGGCTCCGCGCGGACGGACGCCGCTCCGGCTCCCGAGCCCCCGCCCCTCGCTACGCACGTGGTGTCGTCATGTCACGCGCACGTGACGTCATCGCGCGCATCCCCTCCTTCCCACCCCTCACTTCCCGTCCACGGGGGACAGAAAGACCCGGCGCGCAAGCGCACGAAACGTCTCTCAGCCCCGCCCCTGCTGATAAAGGAAGAACGCTTGGGGCTGTCTTAAAGGGGCAATGTCTCATTCCCTGCTGGCAGCTTCTTAAAGGGACAGTGTGCCTTTTCTCGCCCATTGACACAGCACTGAGTGCGGGGAGGGGGGAGCCTCCCTCGTGACATGCCCAGCTTCATACCCCCATTCCCGCTGTTGGCACCCGCCAGTCTGCACTAGCCAGCCCACACCCCACGAAGCCGGGTGGGCTCCTCACCCACTTCCAGGCCAGGAGCACTGCCAGCGGGCCTCACACCTGAGGCTTTCCAGCCCTCACTGTGCCACGCTCCCCGCCAACTCTGCTATGGCACGGGCAGGGCTCACTGCCCCCAATCCCTTTCCTCCGTTACCCCATGGTTGAGGCTGCTTGGCCTGGCCCTCCTCGGGGCCCCTGTCCTGAGGGGACCTCCTGCCTGCTGCAAGTCCCCCTTCAAACACACCTTCCATGGGTCTTCTTCCTGAACCGCCTCCATTATCGCCATGCCTCTTGGGTGCTGGGGTTATTATTTACTATTGCTGCAGAGATATGAATTAAGCAAACCGTGGGCTGCTCTCTGCTCTTCCCCTAACCCCTCTATATCTAATCTAATCTAATCTAATCAGATCTAATCTAATCTAATCTATCTATTGGCTCTCTGCTCTTCCCCTATCTATCTATCTATCTATCTATCTATCTATCTATCTATCTATCTATCTATCTA